>QRFJ01000804.1:172812-395440 GCA_006176705.1 Cocos nucifera | reverse complement strand
CATGGGTAAGATTGAGGTCCCACCACGGTCCATCGACGAACGCATCTCACGATCGACGGAGAGGAAGAGGCAAGGAGGGATTAAAAGAAAGAGAGAGAGATGGAGAGAGCAAGAGAGGGGAGGGGGTACGGATAAGTTGGGGTCCGACCACGGTCCGTCGGTGATGGATCTTACAGCGAAGAAGGAGAGGCGGCGAGAAGCGGAGGGAGGGAGTCGAGAGATAGAGAGGAGGGAGTCGAGAGATAGAGAGGGAGAGAGAGGAGGGGGTGCGGGCGAGCTGGGGGTCTGACCGTGGCCCGCTGGCAATGGATCTTGCGGCGGAGAGGGAGAGGCGGTGAGGAGCGGAGGGGAGGGAGTCGAGAGAGGGAAAGAGTGATTTTATTAGGACTTTTTTTTGAAAGATTTTAGGTCATTGGATCTTTGATCTAATGGATTAAAATATTTTTAATATTTAGATATATAATATTATTATATTATATTATATATATATTTTGGGTCTCGAGTCTACCGGATCTGGATACTAAATATCCAAATTCTATCCATTTATATCATGGTTTATCGGATCCGGGTCCGAGTAAATGGATTCAATACTAATACTAGATCCGAATCCATCGAATAAATATCCACGGATCTTGGATCTTCACCCAGTCCATTGACAGCTCAAGTATGAACCATGTGAAACCTGATAGGAGGATCTAAATGTTTAATTAAATTTATTAAATTATTTAAGATATTGATTTAAAATATCTAGAAAAATAATTTTTCGATCAAGAGATCGTTGAGCAGATTCCGTAGCACTTGATTCATCAAATCAGGATGCAGATTGAGTTAGAAGATTAATTGGGCATCAATAAAGGTAAGAATTCATGCATATAATCACCATTATGTATGTTATTTCTTGATTTTGCATCGTTAGATTCATCTTGATGGATTTGTTATGGTTGAGATATTATTATTTTTTTATATGATTTTGCAGCATGAATATATTATATATTGCTTATATATATGTATAACAATAATTGATGGTATAATATATGAGTATGATACACTTGTTTTGGTTACATTATAATCTAGAATTGATATGATGAAATTAATATGTAATAATCAGATGAGAATGTTTGGACTAGTCTTGTCATGTAGAATAACTTCTGTAGGCTCATGTATGAGAATATGATCCAAGAAAGATCATGAATATTTGATCCGAGAAAGATCATGATAATTTATTCGTGGAAGATCATAGAAAATTGATCCGAATAAAAGATCATCGGATAATCTTGATTAGTCCAAAATCAAAAAGTTAAAGGCTAATGAACTGGAATTATGGAAAGGAAAAATGAATGTTAAGACCAAAGAAAAATTATGACGGATAAGAGACTTCACTTGATGGCATGTAATGATCTATTTCTTGACCATATCACGATGTATATTTGTGCCAGTGCTTTATGCTTATTATTATTTTAAAATTATAATATTATATTGGTATGTTGTATGGAGATTCTTATATTGCTATAAAGCTCACAATCCTTCTTTTCTTTCTTTTATAGAGTTGCAGAACATATAGTTTTTGATGGGTTTGATCTAGGTTCGAGCAATGAAGTGATTTTATAGGCCTTGCATATTTTCTAAGGCATTGGTCTAGGAATTATGTGGCCATCACATGTTTGACCAAGATGCTGGGTTCAGGGCGTGATATTAAACTCATCATAAAGCCTACCTTATAGAGGTTGAGCTCATCGTAAAACCGACCTCAATTGAGAGGTTGAGCTCATCATAATGCCGACCTCAACTAGAGGTTGTGCTCATCATAAAATCGATGTCAATTGAAAGTTCAACTCATCAGAAAGTCGATCTTCCTATGTGGTATACAATTCAGCATTAAGAAGAATCCAAAATTCTCCAACCTTGATACAACTGTCATCCAGCTAGGCTATAGCTGCCTTCCAGCTATTCTATGACTAGATCCTATAGAAGCTAACGGTCTACAACTGCTATCCAGTTGGCTATTCTGTTATAACAAACTAACGACCTAATAATTTTTTTTTAAGACCTAAGCAAATTTCTTTATAAATAAATATAGGATTAAGATATCCTTCCGAAGGTAAGTTCAAGTATAAGATTCATATAATCAACATTCTGCTGAAATTTGCTCTCAACTTCTCTATTGAAGGAAGATCAAACTCCTTCTTTACTCAAACTCTCTTTACTGCCTTCTAGCTTTCTATTTTCACTATTTATTCTTAAGACCTTAGCTGATTTAAGCATCATAAGATTCTAAATCGGAGGGTACTCCATCGGTTCTTTAAATTTTTTTTGTTGATTAGTCTATGATTCATGTATGCCAAACTTCAAATCAGCTCTCTAGCACGAATTCTTCTCAACGATCTGAAGTCTTACAGCAATAGTATCATCCAATAACAATCTAGCATATCATTTATTATTAAAAAAATATATTATTATCCAAGCTTAATTGAGATTTTTAAATTAAAAAAATTACTATTAACTTTGATCGGTTAGCTAACGAATTTTACTGTTTTGAATAAAAAAATTATTTTTTTGGATAGTGTGCTTGTTGATTATTAAATGGTGCAAAATGTAGATGGTAGAGCTGTTCGAACTAATTATTTCTTTATTTCGAGGCATTTTTATCCCGGCTCGTGGACCCACATCTACCCCTAATCACCCGAGACGTAAGTAGGAAGACTGCGTGCGCAATTTTTTTTATTTTCATTTTTATTTTTATTTATGTGAATGAAAACTTCGTATTTTGGATTGGTGGAACCGTGTTTCGTCCCCGGCTTTTCCAGCCGCAGCGAAGGCAAATGCTCTTTCCCAGCCAGCTACCACGAATTCAACCGTCTTAGCTTAAACGGCTACTCATTTCAAGGCATCTTTCTTCTTTCATTTTAAAACATCTCAGCGATGAAATGGATGACAGCCGTTTGAATGGGATGAGGCCAAGGCGCCACGCAGGCACGTGAAGTTTCGCGCGGCACACCAGACCGGAAAGTGCTATCCCGGCCCAATCTGTCCGTTCATGGCGATCCAGGGTTCGATTCCATGGAGACTGCACAACCGTAGGATGATACGAAGGCCTCTCTTGAACTCCGGGAGAATCAGGAGCCTTTGGTGAGGGCTAAGGTCCCTCCCATTGGTCTCCGGTCTCCCGGACTGCGGCTGGGTCTGAGCACAGCCTTCGAGTCCGGCTCCTCCTTTCGCGTTTCTGACGGACCCAACGATACCTCGAACCCCTTCAACCTCGCGTCTTGAACACGGTGATTGGGGTCCTCGGTTCCCCGTCCACCTCACCCATGAGGATGACCGCCGGATTTCGACCACCTCGGCCGCGGTAGGAGCCCGAGATTCTCTATCGTCTTCAAGCCACCCGGCTGGCGACTTGTTGAAGACCTCCATGTCGGGCCCTGGTGCTCCGCCGGTGGCTTTTAGTACAAAAATCGCTGGTTGTCCCGATTGAATGCTGATGGCTTGGTCGACGGAATCGAGAGTAGCTTCCACCCCGACAAGAGCGCCATCGAGCGGCAGGACCGCGGCGGGCTTCAGGTGGGGGGTGCGCATACCGGCGGAGCTCCACACACCCTGGTGGGAGCATCCGACGGCTGGGATCTCTCTCCGGAGAGTTTTACAGCTTGTGATAAGCAATATCTCGATGGAAGACGTGGCGGAAGGTCAAAGGGGGGATGTTCAACAGCCAGCAGTGAAGCAACATGTACGGTGGCAAATGTGTCACGCTCTTGTCCATTTTGTCCATCCGTATTGCTCTGCCATTGGTCCACCTACTAAGCCCTGGTCTAACCAGTAACTGCTTTAGTCGGAAGCGACGGTGAAGACAAAAAAAAGAAATTATTGACACGCTGCATGCACCATAAGTCATGCGTGCAACCAATCACCGAGACGTATTGGCCCATTCGAATTGGATGCAATACATACTATCCATAAATTTTCATTGTTAAGAAAGACCATACAGGAGCTATTGATTTATTAATAATCTATTTAATTTATTTTTTTTGAATATTTTAAGAATAATCTTATATTGAATATACAGCTAAATAATAACTTGCTTAAAATATAAATTATTATTTTATGCATTTGAATAACTTGAATTTTTGAGCGAACGAGCAGTATTCCTACCTCCCCTCTTAAAATCATATATATTCATCTTATGTCCCTCGAAGGTATGACCCTTGACGAAAGAATGAATGAATCGTACGATGAATAGAAGCATCCAATAAAAAGATGTAGAAATATCTATTTACATTTATTCTTTTATATAGGGGATCTCAACAATATAACATATATGAGCAGAAAATTGTTAAAATAAATTGAACATTAAATAATTGAACTCGAGTATATCCTTTGAGGATCCAAGGAGAAAAAATTGAATCCAAAGTGCATTCCATGGCATGCCTTGAATCAAATAAAATCTATAACTAATTTTTTTTATTTGCTCCGCACGTGCAGAAACTATTTATTAAATCCTTAAGATTAGATAATGATAAATTAGTGAAAATTCCTCATTTCTAATTTAAAATTAAAAGTAGCTTTCTACTTGAGTTTCAAGTAAAAATAGGTACTCATTTAAAACATAAATTAAAAGCAACTTTCCATTTTGACGGAAATAATCAAATTATTTATATAATTATAAAATAATACTGCACTACGATAAAATAATATTACAATACATTATCATAAAGCAATACTGCACTATGTTATTATAAAGCAATAAGATACTATGAAAAAATAATACTATATTATTATAAAATGTACTGCAATATAGTAATACTATACTATTATAAAATAATATTATACTATGATAAAATAATAATGCACTATATTATTATAAAGTAATACCGCACTATGATAAAATAATACTACACTATAAAGCAACACCGTATTATTGTAAAGTAATACTGCACTATAATAATGTAATACTTTATTATCGTAAAATAATTATAGTATCGTACCATGTAAAGGATATATAAGTATAATGATCATTTCAGTCAATATGAGAAGTTACTTTTAATTTATATTTCAAATTGATACTTATTTTTATCAGAAACTTAAGTGAAGAACTATTTTTAATTTTAAATTCAAATAAAATTTTTTATTAATTTATCTAATTAATATTAAATTAAAAGACTTCTAAATCTAAATGGAGAATTTTCTAATAGAAGCGGTGCCAAAAAGAACCAACCATCTACCGGGAGTTGGAGCTCCAACAAAGGTAACGACGAAGAAGGGTGGCGAGGGGATGGAGGTGCATAGGGAGAATTGAAGCTGGCAAAGGGATTTGAGAGATCGTCGGAAAGTTGTCGGAGAATTCGGTCGAGGAAGCCAAGAGCTAATTAAGGAGACCCTTGAGTGGTTGCCGTCGGATCTCGAAACTAATTATACCCTCACGGGAGCGCCAAATAGCTAGCCATCCATAAGCAGGGACAACTCGCGAGATGAATATGGGTTCACTATTTTTTCCCCCTATTTTGTCACGTATTTGATTATTTTTAATTTGTAAACTACCCGCTTTAGAAACTCTGGGCTTCCATAGTAATTTAAGAAAATAGGATTTTCATACTAACCGTATTAGATTGAGATTAGGTGGCGAAATGACTCGACCCTGTAAATTGTAGAACGTCCGTGACTAGTGTTAGACTAATGGAAGGCGTGTGGGTCGGTCCCATTAGGAAAAGGATGGTCTACAAACGTGGGTCAAACATTCCGATCTTTTCTTGGTTGTATGGCTATACATGTGAATGAAAGGTCTGATATCGACATGATGATGATCTGCAAGATGATTCGGTTTTTATGATAGGATTTACGATTGGTGGGCAATATTTTGATCTTCATGCGCGAAAGCAATCTACCGTGGATTTGTGTTCCTCTTTGACCTGGACAAATAACCGACGATCAAAATTATAATTGCCTATTTTTCTTGAGAATAATGATCAAATTTATAATTACATTTCTTTGATAAATAAAGTATGCGATAAGTATCGGCCACTTGATGATGACAACAAAAAGATGGGAAGGCAATTTTCATGTGATCTTGTTGAAAGATTGAAAGTCTTATATACTGCGAAGCTAACATAGCCCACCCATCACTGCCCAATTGGAATTTGCTTTCAAGATAAATAACTGGTTTTTATCCTACTGAAATGCGTAATGATAAACTGGTACTTAGCCTTCTAATTAGGTGTGAACCTCCTTAATTAAAATTTAATGAATTCGACTATGCTGCAGACAAGTTCAACTCTATTGCTTTTTATGAATTTAGTTGAGAAAAAAGCTACGGATCACCGCTATGTACTGATTGGCCGAGTACAACAGGACCCAATTGACACCACACACACTCTATTGCATTTGGCACCGATCACTGATTGCCACATGTTACATGAATTGAATGGTGATCGTTAGCACGTGATCCTAGAAGTACTCTTATATTAAATAGCTAATATGGTTGGGCATGCCACGTCGGGCAAGAGTTTGGATTCTCCATTAATGATATTGAATCAGGGACATCTAGATTTTATTTTATTATTTTTGTAATATAGGGAAATCTAGGCTTTGATCACTAACAGTCTATTTGGAATGATGGTCATCAAGCAAAGCTTGAGATGTTTGTGTTTCAAGCTTCTCTTAATTATAAATTGAAAGCATAATGACTCGTGGATCAATACCTGTATTAAGTTACTCATACGAGCTTCTAAATCCTGACAATGAGATAGTGTTGCATTGAGCTAAGCCAACATCAATTCCACAGGTAATTTGTTAATGCAATTTAGTCCAAATTTGACACCTATTACCGACAAAGAACTTGCATCTTAGAGTTTCATTGATTGATTGGCTAATAATGACAAAATCACTTGTGTTGATATAGTAGTTTACTGTTGTAATGCGCATTTATTCTACATGACCAAACCATGTTACTACTTTTTGTTAATATATATCACTGACTCTGAAAACACACAATTCACATGTCTATTTTTCGGAACAAGATTTCATATATGCTTGTAAATCTAATAGCCTTCTTCATCTCGAGATGTCTAAGTTTTTGTTGACATGAACTTTTCCAAAAAAGCAATATGGTGCATCCTTTATTTACTCATATATAATAATTCAATAATTAATATACATGTGTGCGCGCGCGCGCACGAAGAAGTGCGAACTGACTTTTTAGATATCATTTGGAATTTATATTCTACCTTGATAAGGATGCAAGTATATCTATCTTTTCTTTTTTTCTTTTTTTGGATTTTGCTAACGAGCATCATAAGAACATTTGTTAAGGAGCATTTAATGAATCCTCTATCACCAAATATTCACATATTAAATTTTGACCTATATCATTATTTAGACCGGATGCCAACTTGATCTGCTGAATAAATATTGCAATTATGTGTGATATACCATGAGCTTCAAAGCTTCACAGGGTGCACATCAAAAGATCTGCATCGTGAGTTTTTTTTAAGCTTGTCCAATCAATACCGACCATATTAGGAGTTATATTATTATACAAAGAATACCCAAGCTTCTTTAGGATTGACCCATCAAGAAGCATGAGGCAAATGGTTAAATTTTTTGCCTTAAGCACCTATTTCAACTTGTTTTGGATAGTGTTATGATGACAAAAAGTTGAATCTTACTTCTACATTAAAATAGATATGCATTAATATTTGAATACAACTCTATATATTAGCATGTTACGCTTGTATCTTCTCATGGCATAATTGTTTCAAAATGACACATAATACATCTTAGAAGTATTCTTTTTTGATAGCACGAGACAAGTGTCCTGGTATAAGTGATTTTGCCATAATAATGCCAGAATATATGCTGATTATTTCCATCATAACCAATCATATAGAAAATTTTATCCTTATTAAATAATTTCAATGGCACTTAAATAACAAATTGTTCTCCATCATTGCATGTGTTGAATGTTGAGGTACGTTTGCAAATCCCACTTAACAAAATATATTTCGAATCCACCTTTTAAGCTCAATTTATTTAATTGCGTGGTTCTAGTTTTAGATATGACATATTTTTTGATAAACATATAACATTTAAATGTATGTATATATATATATATATAAAGATCAGGATTCTTCCTCTTTATATCAAATTGTCCATGCATTTATTTGTTTGCCAGATTTATGAGCATGCATGGATAAGAGTTCTACTTTTACTCATTTTCCTTTCCACATCAGATTTTGTCTAATCTCTCATCAACAATTTCTCTCTCTCTCTCTCTCTCTCTCTCTCTCCAATAACGTTGTTTAATTACGTGACTACAAAGTTTATATCAACTACACCGTCCACGAATGCGACTCCCTTCTAGGGATATCTCATGCACCACTTGGTCCACTTTTTAAAAAAAAAAAAAAAAAAAGGAAAAAAAAGAAAAAAACGGGGTAAAGATTTGCTGCGCTGGATGTTCTGCGTTCAGACCATCAAGCCTATCCGATCTCCAAAAATCTATCGCCAGCATATCAACGGTTCAAAACACAAACCTACTAATCCGACGGCCATAATCCCTCCACCAGCGACAAGGCCCCCCAAATCCTACAGCGGATGCATTAGGTTTCCGCCTCCGCTCATAGATATGCTCATCTTTACCTACCATAACAAAACGACAAATAATTACCAAGGAGCAATATAGTCATTTCAAAGGATAACCGCTTTACGTATCGTTCAAAAAAGATAAGGTAGGCCGTGTAAAACCGCCCCAGATCATGGGCTATTTCGTAATTTCGGTGAAGCCCCTATTCCCCTGTCCAAAGGGCGGTAGAAATGGCTCTCTCGCGTTGCCCATTCTCGACCCCCCTTATTTACATACATATACCTCCCCAGCCCCCTCAGAGGGAGAAGGATAACGAGAAATGGACCCTAAACTTAGGAACGGAGGAAACCGGGCGGGAAAACCCTAGGGTTTGGGGTGTGGGATGAGATGAACCATGGTGAGATCGGGAGATCCGGAGGCGACGTCGGAGATCTGGGGGACGCTGGAAGAGCTCCTCCTCGCGTGCGCCGTGAGCCGGCACGGGACATGGAGCTGGGACTTGGTGGCCATGGAGGTCCGGAGCCGGAGCCCCTCCGCCCACCACCTCCTCCTCACGCCGGAGGGTTGTAAGGAACGGTACCGCGATCTCGAGCGCCGCTTCTCCACCTCCGACGGGAAGATCGGTGGCGGGCCGGGGTTGGAGATCCCCTGGCTCGAGGAGCTGCGGAAGCTCCGCGTCGCGGAGCTCCGTCGCGAGGTCCAGCGCTACGACGGTTCGATTTTGTAATGAAATCGGTGTTCCGTTTGTTTCATTTATTTTTTTATTTTTTGGCTATATTTTATTAGCGCTAGGATGAAAATCTGACGGCTCTGGTCTTTTACAATTAGATGTTTTTGGAAATGATAAGTTTTTTATTTATTTAATATTGTTTAGGTCTTTACAATTAAAAGTAAAAAAGCTACAGGAAGAGCGCGAACAGAGTCTTTTGGAAGGGGCCGACGGGAAGAGAAGACCAGATCTGAAGGAAAAGGAGGGAAAAAAGAACGGCGAATCACCGAGATCTACTCCCGGAACAACCCGGGAAACCGGATCTCTGGAGATTCCGGCCGCTCGTGCGAGGAGTCCAACTCAACCGATCCGAAAGATGACGAAGAGAAACCCCGTGTTGGCCCCGAGAAGGCCGAGGCGGCGCCCGACGCAGAAAACAAGAGTCCCGATCGGGTCACTGGCGGGGACGTCAAGTCCGCCGGAGAGGCGTCTTACAACGGCAGCTCCGACACCATAGCGAAGGCCGCGTCCGTGGCCAACACGGCTCGACCGCTGCCTCTGGGCGACTCAGGCGAGTCTATGGCCGAGTCGAAAGGCGGCGAGCCGGAGGCGGAAAGGGAAGGGACGAAGGAAACCAGCGACGTGCAGAGCTCGGCGAGCCTGTCGAGGCGGCGGCGGCGGCGGCGGCGCGGTGGGCGGAGGAAGGTGTTCTCTGGCTGTAGCAGCGGCGGAGACGAGCCAGAGGCCGACGCCGTTTCCCCTGGCGGCGAGCGGGTTGCCGCTGAATCCCAGCCGTTGATCACCTTTGTCGAGCTCATCCGGGCGCATAAGTTCGGATCCGTTTTCGAGCGCCGCCTAGAGAGCCAGGTAACTCCAATTCCTCGCGCTTCGTTTCGCGATTAATCGGATATCCCTATCGAAACGGAAGAAAAAACGCGAGGAACATAAAAAAAAGAAAACCCCATATTTCACATAGTTCGCGCGGAATTAGGTAATGGTTTCAGCTTTCGCGACGAAAGATAAGGATAAGGATATCGTAAATAATTTTAAGATATCGCGATATTTTATCGAATATTCCATAATTTCTTGAAACAATAGGGGTATAAGAGATTGCACGAACGGAATATTTGACATTACACTCCGCGTATATTCTTTTTTCTACGCGGATGATGCGTGTGGTGGAGAGTTATAGCCATTAACCCATCAACCAATAGGAGTTTACGCTAGGCCGGGCTTGTTTGGCCCGCGTGCTGTCTCTTCTTCTCCTGCGTGGTTACATAGCCGTTGCACAAAAAGATAGTGTTGTGGTACAGCGAAAATTATCTTACCCCCACAATCACATATTAAAATATAGAAAACAGGAAGACGATTGCCTAACTCCACCTGCTGGCGTGTAGGAACATTTCCCTCCAAATATTTCAATTCCCAAAATCGGTTTTATAGGTAAATCAAATCATTGTTTAGATACGTGCACCCATTTGTTCCTGTCTCTCCCTGGGAGTGAGAGGTTGTCAGGAGAACTAGAGCAAAAGGGTGCGTCTTATATATCCTCTATATTGTTTTAAAAGGGGATCAATTTATTTCAGGATAGCGTCAGATACCGGAGCATGATACGGCGACACGTGGATCTGGAGATGGTGCGAGCAAAGCTGGAACGGGGAGGGGGCAAGAAGGCGTACACGAGCGCGGAAGTCTTCCGGGATCTGCTGCTCCTCTGCTACAACGCTATCGTTTTCTACGCGAAGAGCTCTCCCGAGTCAATCGCAGCCGTCCATCTCCGCGGGCTTGTCACGAAGGAGATGGCCAGAATCATCCGGAAGCCGGCTCGACCGCCGAAAGCGGAGGAACCCGCCCCACCAGCGCAACCTTTTCCGCCGCCACCGGTTTCTAAGCTTAAATCGGAACCGGATCGTGCGAGCGAGCCGCTTGAGAAGCAGACCTCCTTGGTCCCCTTAACTGCTTGCCGGAAACGGAGCTCCCTTTGTGGCAAGGCTGCGGCGGCGGCGGCGGCGGCGGGCTGGAAGGAGGGGAAGGAGGAGAACGAGAAGCACCAAGTAGATCGGAAGGAGCGGGAGGTGGAGGAGGACGAAACCCCGGCCAAGAAGAGGACGAAGGAGGGGTCCTCGGTGTCCGGGCCAAGAGGTTTGAGGAGCAACAAAACCGCTGGGAACGCCGGAAACAGGGGCAACGGAGTATCGAAGAGTCTCAATTCCATCTCTTCTCCGATCATAAAATCCACCGCGGTCGAGACCTCGACGGAAGCGACGGCTAAATCAGCGAAGAAGAACGGAGGTGGCGAAGCCGTGTCCGCCTCGAAGAAAAAGGGAGCGGCGGAGTTCCTGATTCGGATGAAGCGGAGCTCGCCGATGTCGAACGGGAAACTAAGGAATACGCTGAGGAGCAGCGCCTCCTCCGGCGGCAGCGGCGGCGGGAAGGGGGGCGATCAGCAGAAGAAGGGAGGGCGTGGGGATGGCAGGAAGGACCGTGATTCCCGTCAGTCTCCCGGCGCCGCGGCATCGAAACGGGCGGCGGAGAATAGCGGCCCCGTGAAGAGGAGCGTGGGGAGGCCGCCCAAGAGGGCGGCGGCTCCCCCTCCTCCGCCTCCGGCGAAGAGGGCGAAGGATGAGTTGGGAAGGCGACCATCGTCGCGGAACCGAGTGAGGAGGTGATTGGGGCAGGAGAAGATGGGAAATTTCCTTTCTAATATTTTAGCAGGGATTGAGGTATGGATGGTATCAAAGTTTTGGTGCCTTGACCTCTGAAATTGGCTGGCCTTGGCCTCCAATTTCAACCCTGCTGTGAGAGTGGTAATCGTCGGATACAAAATAGATTAAAAATTTGTCACCTCGAAATCAGCAGGTCAAAAACCTAAATCCGTATTTGATTATTTTATGAGACAGATAATCTAACTTAGTTCACAATGGATTGGATCGAATTAAATAGGTGAAGCATTGCTATCCAGTTAATTAAATAGTTTAATAAGCGATGACTCGTTTAGCTTTGCTGCTTGGTTGGGAGCTTAGGTTTTAGTTTAGATGCTGTTATAGATGGAGATTAGTCCCTCCTCATCCCGGAAAAACATTAAAAAAAAATGGTACAGATGGGGCTCGAAGCTAGATAAGATGAGGTGGGCATCGGATCAGGATTAGCCTCTCTTTAGTCTTAAAAGAAAAAATGGTATAGATATGCTTTGCTTGGAGAAAGCAGTTAGATTATAGGTTCAAACTAAGAAACCAGTGATGGATGGTTAGGGATTGTCAATTGTGATATTCTTTCTTCAAAGAGGGAACAAATCAAAGATGATCAGTGAGTTGTTAAATAGCTATCGAGCTGCTCAGGGGAGTTGAATTTGGGTTTGTTGGTGCAGAAATTGATCGTCATCGGAGGTCGCTGGAGTCGAGGCCGTTGAGGTCACCGTCGGAGACCTGCAAAATAAAGTTCCGTCCAGAGTCGATGGAGGGTGGCTCCGACAGGACCCTCCGATGCTCAAGTCAGCTCTGGCCAATAGGAATGGAGTGCTCGGAATGAGTTTCGGAGCTTAGAGAGGAAAAAGGAGAGCTTAGAGATAAGAGAGATTAGCCTTAGCATATCTGAGGGTCCTTTATAAGTGGAGCTTAGTCGATGGTGACGGCCATACCGCCTGGCAGAGAGTCATTGGGACCGCATGAAGTTCGGTACGGAGAGGATGGCGTCGTCAGATAGATGGTGACCGTCATACTGGTAGATCATGGGCCGCATGAAGTTCGGTACGGAGAGAAAGACGTCGCCAAGTGGATGCTGACAGCCATACTGGCAGGTCGTGGGCCGCACGGGGTTGGTTACGGAGAGAGTGGTGTCGTCAGTAGTGGCGGCCATATCGTCCGGTCTCGTTGTTCGTCCAGAGGAGTTCGGACTTGTAGGAGAGCTCGGCTGTAGAGAAGTTCAGAGAAGTCCGATCGGCTGAAGGGACGGCCGCTTGGGGAGTTCGGCCGTTGAGAGGTTCGAAAAAGCTCGGCTGAGGCCCGGTTGAAGGACTTCGGCTGCTGGGCGGTTCGGTCAAGGCTCGTCCGTTGAGGAGTTCGGCCGTTGGGAATCCGAAGCTCGACCGTTGGGGAGTTCGACCTGCCGTTGGACTTCGGCTGAGGGCCGACCGTTGGAGGGTTTGGTAGGAGCTCGGTCGGCTGAAGTTCGGGACGACCGCTGAGGAGTTCAGACGTCGGGGGATTCCGTTAAAGCTCGGCCGCTCGGAGTCCAAGGAGCTTGGTCGCTATGTAGCTCGGTCGGCCGAAGGGGTTCGGTCTTGATGCTGGGAGTCCGAAGAAGCTCGGTAGCTAATTAGTTCGGCCGGCTGAATGGGTTGGAAGAAGCTCGACTGCTGGAAATTCGACCAAAGCCCGTCTGCCGAAGCTCTTCTGCGGCTACTGATTGCATTATGCTAGACATCGAGCCAGACTTCGGCTGGAACGGAATTTATCCCCAACACTAGCCCCCCCACTCTCGAGTTCGAAAATCGAAGAAAGGGAGTGCAGGAAAGGCGACTGCTGAAGTCTTCCTCTAAGCTCTGTGCTAGTCTAGGTCGAAGCTCGGGGGAGATCTCATCTTCGGCTTGAAGTTGACGTCAAAATTGAAGCCCGGGGAAGATCCCATTTTCGACTTGAAGTTGACATCAAAGTTGAAGCCCGGGGAAGATCCCATTTTCAGCCGGGGTTGACACGGTTGCTTTCTCTAGCCAAGGTCGATGTTGAAGCTCTCTGACCGAGGTTGACATGATAGCTTTCTCTAGCCAAGGTCGATGTTGAAGCTCTCTGGCCGAGGTTGACATGATAGTTTTCTCTAGCCGAGGTTGATGCTCGCGTTAGGATGAGGTCCTCCTCCTATTCCTAACGGGCTGTGGGGGCACATGCGGACCCTCGTCCGAGCCTCTCCTTCCATCTCGTCTAAGGTGAACGAGGCCTTCGACCTTACTCGCGCTAGGACGAGGTCCTCCTCCTATTTCTAACGGGCTGTGGGGGCACATGCGGACCGTCGTCCGAGCCTCTCCCCCCATCTCATCTAAGGTGAACGAGGCCTTTGACCTTGCTCGCGTTAGGATGAGATCCTCCTCCTATTCCTAATAGGCTGCGGGGGCACATGCGGACTGTCGTCCGAGCCTCTCCCTCCATCTCGTCTAAGGTGAACGAGGCCTTCAACCTTGCTCACATCAGGACGAGGTCCTCCTCCTATTCCTAATGGGCTATGGGGGCACATGCGGACCGTCGTCCGAGCCTCTCCCCCCATCTCGTCTAAGGTGAATGAGGCCTTCGACCTTTGCTCGCGTTAGGACGAGATCCTCCTGTTCCTAACGGGCTGTGGAGGCACATGCGGACCGTCGTCCGAGCCTCTCCCCCCATCTCGTCCTTGTGAACGAGGCCTTCGATCTTGCTCGCATTAGGACGAGGTCCTCCTCCTGTTCCTAACGGGCTGTGGGGGCACATGCGGACCATCGTCCGAGCCTCTCCCCCCATCTCGTCCTTCGTGAACGAGGCCTTCGACTTTGCTCGCGTTAGGACGAGGTCCTCCTCCTGTTCCTAACGGGCTGTGGGGGCACATGCGGACCGTCGTCCGAGCCTCTCCCCATCTCGTCCTTGTGAACGAGGCCTTCGACCTTTGCTCGCGTTAGGACGAGGTCCTCCTCTGTTCCTAACGGACTGTGGGGCACATGCGGACCATCGTCCGAGCCTCTCCTCCCATCTCATCCTTTATGAACGAGGCCTTCGATCTTGCTCACGTTAGGACGAGGTCCTCCTCCTATTCCTAACGGACTGTGGGGGCACATGCCGAACTGTCGTCCTGAGCCTCTCCCCCTCATCCTCGTTGTGAACAAGGCCTTCGATCTTTGCTCGCGTTAAGATGAGGTCCTCCTCCTGTTCCTAGCGGGCTATGGGGGCACATGCGGACCATCGTCCGAGCCTCTCCCCCTATCTCATCCTTTGTGAACGAGGCCTTCGACCTTGCTCGCTGCTTTTGCTCATTTCTTTCCTGTTCTTAGTTACCAGAAATCAATAATGCGGAGCAAAGGAGTATTTAAAGGAATTCTACTGATAATACATCCTCAAATTTTTCGAGTTCCATGGTCGGGGAAGCACTGTCCCCCCGAGTTTCTTCAGACGATAAGCTCCAGGTCGGACGACCTCCGTCACTTCATACGGGCCTTTCCAATTTAGGGCGAGCTTCCCTCGATTCTGAGGCTGAGCGACAGCGGCTCGCTGCAGCACCAAGTCCCCCGCTCTGAACGTCTTGTTTTAACCCTGAAGTTGTAGTACCGAGCCTCCTTCTGTCTATAGGCTGCCATCCGGACGCTGGCTTCCTCCCTCTTTTCTTTCAGGAGGTCAAGGTTGACTTTGAGGTCCTGAGGGTTGTGCTGCTCGTTGAAGCCCACGACTCGCACAGACGGGAGCTTAAGCTCGATTGGGATAACTGCCTCAGTACCGAAGGCCAAGGTGAAGGGCGTTTCCCCGGTTGGTGTCCTCTGAGTAGTTCGGTATGCCCAGAGGACGTGGTAGAGTTCGTCCACCCAGGCCTCTTTTGCCCTGTCGAGTCTCACTTTGATTCCTTGCAGCAGGGTCCGGTTGGTTATCTCAGCTTCCCCGTTGGCCTACGGGTGAGCCACCGACGTGAAGTGGTGGGAGATGTTTAGTCCTTCGCAGAACTCGGCGAACCTTATCCCAGCGAACTGTCGCCCATTATCGGTTATAAGGGTTCGGGGGAGGTCGAACCGACAGATTAGTGACTTCCAGATGAAGTTCTGTACCTTAGCCTCGGTGATCTTTGCCAGTGGTTCGGCGTCAACCCACTTGGTGAAGTAGTTGATCACGACCAGCAGAAACTTCTGCTGCTCGGACGCCGTTGGGAAGGGGCCGAGGATATCCATCCCCCACTGCGCGAACGGCCAGGGCAAGCTGAGCGGAGTGAGTTCGGACGCAGGCCGCCTCTGTACGCTGGCGTTCTTCTGGCAGCGGTCGCACTTCTTTACGTATTCCAAGGAGTCGCGAAATAGGGTCGGCTAGTAGTATCCCTGTCGGAGCAGTTTTTTCGACAGGGACCTGGCTCCTATGTGACTTCCGCAGAGTCCTTCGTGCACATCCTGCAGCGCGAGGGCGGCCTCCGAAGGTCGGAGGCATCTTAGCAACGAGAGGGAGTACGACCTCTTATACAACCTGTTTCGTATAAGACGTAGCGGGAAGCCTGATTCCTGAGCTTCCGAGCTTCCTTCGAATCGTGGGGAAGGGCCCCCTCCCTGAGGTATGCAACCAGCGGGTCGATCCAGCTTGGCTCGAACTCCGTCTGCAGGACGACTAGAGGCTCTTTCGGGGTTGGGCACTTCAGAGTCTCCAAAAATACTTTCCTGGGCAGTTCGGCTGGGGCAGAAGTGGCCAACTTGGAGATAAGATCGGCTCTTGCATTTTCCGCCCTCGGAATATGTCGAACACCGAAGTTGTCAAAGGTCGGAGTCAAATCCCTCACCCTCCCAAGGTATTTCACCATGCTTTTCTCCCGCGCCTCGTAACTGCCGCTGACTTGGCCGACCACCAGCTGGGAATCGCTGTAGACCTGAAGCCGATCTACTTTCATCTCCCTTGCTATCTTTAATCCGGCATCAGCGCTTCATATTCGGCCCCATTGTTGGTCACCGGGAACTCGAAGCGCAGCGCGTACTCGACGACAACTCCCTCGGGGCTAACCAGGACCAGCCCCACACCAGCTCCGGCGGAGTTGGACGAGCCATCCACGTGCAGGGCCCAGGAGCCTACGGGGAGGTCGGCGCTTTCCTCGGTGGGGTTTGGTCATGGCAGCTCGGCTTCATCTAGGCTCGGCTCCGCTTTGGTGTCCATCTCGATCGGCCCAAGCTCGGCCTCGGTCGAAATTGTGCATTCCAGCACGAAATCCGCCAGTATCTGGGCCTTGACTGACGGCCTGGGTCGGTAGTTGATGTCGAACTCCGTGAGTTTGATCGCCCATTTTGTGATTCTCCCAGAAGCGTTTGCCCGGTGAAGGACTTCTTTTATTGGTTGGTCCATGAGGACCGTTATGGTGTGCTCCTGAAAAAAGGGTCGGAGCCGCCTGACGGCAATTAGGAGAGAGTAAGTTAATTTTTTCAGTCTGGAGTACCTGGTCTCCGCATCCCTCAGGACTTGGCTGATGTAGTAGATCGGCCGTTGCGCCTTCGCTTCTTCCCTGACCAGTACCGCAGCCAGTGCCGCAAGGGAGACAGCAAGGTACAGAAATAATTCTTTCTCGGGTTCGGGCTTTGTCAGCAGCGGAGGCGAGCCGAGGTAGCTTTTGAGCTCTTCGAATGCCCGCTGGCACTCCACCGTCCAGGAGAAGTCCTTCGGTTGCCTGAGAATGCGGAAGAAAGGCATGCATCGTTCGGCCGACCTTGACACGAAGCGACATAGGGATGCCACTTTTTCGGTCAGGCGCTGAACCTTCTTGACCGTCCTTGGAGCGATCATTTCTCGAATGGCTCGGATTTTTTCGGGGTTCGCTTTGATTCCTCGTCTCGACATCATGAACCCCAGAAATTTACCGGAGGTCACACCAAAGGTGCACTTGGCCGGGTTCAGCCTCACCCTATGTCTTCTGAGCGCACCGAAGGCCTCTTTAAGGTCGGCGAGGTGGTCCGTTGAAGCTCGGCTTTTAACAAGCATATCATCTACGTACACCTTCATGTTGCGGTCGATCTGCTCCTTGAAGACCTTATTAACCAAACGTTGGTATGTTGCCCCCGCATTCTTGAATTCAAAAGGCATGACCCTGTAGCAATAAAGACCTCGATCAGTAATGAAAGCAGTCTTCTCCTCGTCCTCGGGCGCCATGCGTATCTGGTTGTAACCAGAAAAGGCGTCCATGAAGGTGAGGAGCTCGTGGCCCGAGGTTGCGTCCATCAGCTGGTCGATCTTGGGCAGGGGGTAGCTGTCCTTTGGGCAAGCCTTGTTCAGCTTCTTGAAGTCGACGCACATCCTCCACTTGTTATTCGCTTTCTTGACGAGAACCACGTTCGAAACCCAGGTCGGATAGCTAACCTCTCGGATGAGTCCGGCTTTGAGGAGCTTGTCCACTTCTTCGGTGATCGCTTTCTATCTTTTCGGGGTGTGGTGGTGCAGCTTTTCTCTTATGGGTCGGTGCCTCGGATCGACGGCCAGCCGGTGCTCGATGACCTCGGCGTCGATCCCTGGCATATCCGCTGGGATCTAAGCAAAGACGTCTGCATTCCTTTTGAGGAGAGTAACGAGCTGCTCCCGAACCTCAGCCGCCAGGTTGGAGCCGATCTGCACCATATGCTCCGAGCTTCCGTCGTTTAAGGGCACGGAGATGAGGTCCTCCGTGGGCTCACCTCGCTCCTCGGTGAGGTCGTCACGGACGTCCAGCCCGTCAACAAGACAGGGGTCGGGCCGATCTCCCTTATGCAAGGCGATCGAGTAGCAATACCTCGCTAGAGCCTGATCTCCTCTGACTTTTCCGACTCCATGGACCATCGGGAACTTCATCTTCAAGTAATAGATCGACACCACCGTCCGGAGTGCATTTAGACCAGATCGGCCAAGGATCGCGTTATAGGCGGATGAGGTCCGCACGACTAGGAAGTCGACCTGAGCCTTAGCCAACTTCGGGCGCCATCCTGCTGCTACGGTTAACGTTATTACGCCTTCGACTAGTATAGTATTGTCAGCAAATCCTACCAACGAAAAATTCATCGTCCCCAAGCGGTCATCGGTCAGGAACATTTTTGAGAAGGCATCGTAAAACAACACATCGGCCGAGCTTTCATTATCCACCAAAATGCGGCGTACATCATAGTCGGTAATATTTAAGGAAATTACAACCGCGTCATTGTGCGAAAATTGGATTTCCTGACCGTCCTCCTCGGTGAAAGTCACGGGCTCCATAATCCTTCACCTCTTCGCTGATTCTCCGGATCCACTGGTCTCCCCTTGTTGAGGTCCCCCCAAGATAGTATTGATGACGCCAAGGGGCGGCCGATGTTCTTGCCGGTTTTTCCCACCTTGTGGTGACGCTCTCGGCCGCTCTTCCTTCCTCTTGGGCCGCCTTCGTAGAAATTGGCCAAGTCTGCCTCGCCTGACGAGTTCTTCAATCTCGTCCTGGAGTTGGATGCACTCCTCAGTGTCATGACCGTGGTCGCGGTGGTAAAGGCAGAACTTGTTGGGATTGCGCTTGCCAGAATGGGAGCACATCCTCTCCAGCCTTGGAAGTCGCTTCCGGATCTTCATCAGCACTTGAGTCTTTGGGGCGTTAAGGGGAGCGTAATTATAGAACCGTCATCGTCGGGGAGGACTTCGGTGCTGGGGGAACCTCGGCGTGCCCTTCCATCGGGGCTTTTGCGCCTCCATGCCTGAGGGGGAGTTCGAATTCGCCCGCAGCCCGGAGGAGTCCGAGAACGCGATCGAGCCTCAGTCTGCTTTCTTTCTTCGGTGGGCCCACCTAGCCTGCTGGTTCGTCGTCTGCCGCCGGCTTCATCGTCCTTAGCCCCGAAGGCCTATTCTGCTCGGGCATAACTTTTGGCACGAGCCAGCATGTCGGCAAAATTTCTAGGATACTTCTTTTCCAGAGAGAACAGTAGGTCGTTCTTCTGAAGGCCACCCTTGAGAGCGGCCATGGCGACGGATTGGTCAAGGTCCCGGACTTCTAGTGCAGCAGTATTAAACCTGGTGACGTAAGCCCGGATGAATTCCCCCTCCTTCTGCCTGATGGCCAGTAGAAAATTCGAGCCTCGGCGTGGATGCCGACTACTGACGAAGTGGACCGCGAATTGTTGACTCATCTGGTCAAATGACAGGATGGTACTCGGCTTGAGCGCCGAGTATCAATTCTTGGCGGCTCCTTTAAGGGTGGAGGGGAAAGCCCGGCACAAGATGGCGTCTGGCGCGCCATGGAGCAGCATCGTCGTTCGGAAGGCTTCCAAGTGGTCGATCGAGTCGGTGGTCCCATCATAGCTCTCAAACTGCGGGAGCTTGAAGTTCGACGGGATCGGTTCCTGCATGATTTTCTGCGAAAAAGGAGGATCGGTTCGGACCTCATTACCGTATGAGGAGGGAGCGTGACGGAGTTCTTCGATTCATCGGCTCATCTCTAAGAGCCTTTGATCCAGAAGATCTTCGCGGTCTCTGACCTTCTTGCCGAATGGGTGCGAGGCCTCCCCCTGGCTCGAGCCGCGGTCCGAGCAGGGGCTCTCCCCCCGTTGCCTTCCTCTTTCGGGGATTGAAAGTCGGGTGGCCCATGTTGGTCGTCCCTGGACCGGACCACACGGCTCTGGGGAATCCCGCACCGATTGAGCCGGTACTGGGGTCTGCTGGTGCATGACCTGCACCGCCTGCACTGCCTCTGTGAGATCACGAACCTTCTTAACGAGCAGGTTGAACTGCTCCGCGTCCACCGTGGCTACAGAGCGAGCCTGGGTCGCCGGGGCTGGAGCGGGAGCGGCCGGATCCGAACGGGATCGGGCCACGGAGGCCGCCGACCGTCGAGTAGAGGCTCTCTTAGGGGGCATCTTTCCGTCCTTTGAAAAGAGGAAGAAGAGAGATCCTTGGGGTGGAAAGGGGGAAAACATCGCCGAGCACTCCTTTAAGAACGAGGGGACTTCGGCTTTCTCTTAACTCTAAGAGAGAAAAGGAAAGGGCCCTCCTTCTAGCGCCAATCTATTGGTGCAGAAACTGATCGTCGCCGGAGGTCGCTGGAGTTGAGGCCGCTGAGGTCGCCGTCGGAGACCTGCAAAATAAAGTTCCGTCCGGAGTCGGTGGGGGGTGGCTCCGGCAGGATCCTCCGACGCTCAAGTCAGCTCTGGCCAACAGGAATGGAGTGCTCGGAATGAGTTCCGGAGCTTAGAGAGGAAAAAGGAGAGCTTAGAGATCAGAGAGATTAGCCTTAGCGTATCTGAGGGTCCTTTATAAGCGGAGCTTAGTCGATGGTGACGGCCATACCGCCTGGTAGAGAGCCATTGGGGCCGCATGGAGTTCGGTACGGAGAGGATGGCATCGTCAGATGGATGGTGACCGTTATACTGGTAGATCATGGGCCGCATGGAGTTCGGTACGGAGAGGAAGGCATCGCCAGGTGGATGCTGACAGCCATACTGGCAGGTCGTGGGCCGCACGGGGCTGGTTACGGAGAGAGTGGTGTCGCCAGTAGTGGCGGCCATACCGTTCGATCTCATTGTTCGTCCAGAGGAGTTCGGACTTGTAGGAGAGTTCGACTGTAGAGAAGTTTAGAGGAGCCCGGTCGGTTGAAGAGACGGCCGCTTGGGGAGTTCGATCGTTGAGAGGTCCGAAAAAGCTCGGCTGAGGCCCGGTTGAAGGACTTCGGCTGCTGGGCGGTTCGGTCAAGGCTCGTCCGCTGAGGAGTTCGACCGCTAGAAATCCGAAGCTCGGCCGTTGGGGAGTTCGACCTGCTGTTGGACTTCGGCTGAGGGCCGACTGCTGGAGGGTTTGGTAGGAGCTCGGTCGGCCGAAGTTCGGGACGACCGCTGAGGAGTTCGGACGCCAGGGGATTCCGTTAAAGCTCGGTCGCTCGGAGTCCAAGAAGCTCGATCGCTATATAGCTCGGTCGGCCGAAGGGGTTCGGTCTTGATGCTGAGAGTTCGAAGAAGCTTGGTAGCTAACTAATTCGGCCGGCTGAATGGGTTGGAAGAAGTTCGGCCGCTGGAAGTTCGGTCGAAGCCCGTCTGCCGAAGCTCTTCTGCGGCTACTAATTGCATTATGCTGGGCATCGAGCAAGACTTCGGCTGAAGCGGGATTTATCTCCAACAGGGTTGAATCAAGCCATTATCCTTTTTTTTTTTAGTCATCCACATACTAACGAAGGTTTATATATATATATATATATATATATATATATATATATATATATATATATATATATATATATATATATATATATATATATATATATAAATCATGATTGGTATTTTTTTTTTTTTTTCTCACTATATTGGTTGGATCCGCTCCTTAATTTACCTAGATGTCGAAGCGAACATTGTAAGATCCTTATGTGAAGAAAGGCGAATCTTTCTTTTACATAAAAGGTACAGTCATATTCGGCACATGCATGTTATATTTGGAAAAGCATAAAACGTTACTCCATGGTTAAAAAAAAAAAAAAAAAGTGCCAGTTTGACTCCATAAAGCTTGCCTCCCACGTGTGACTCGGGTGTGTACGTATGATTTGTGAAGGCTAATGTTGCTATTCATCGAAAACACATGAGTCGCACGGAATTGAGTCTTGCTTAATAGTGGCTACAATGGCGACTGGCATGTGAGCAATACCCGCGCGGCGCCCACAAGGTTGGAGCGTTTGCGATTAATCCTGTGGTGGACGTTATGGCCACGGGCTTTGAGGTTGCTAGATGGTTGCTCGAACAAAAGGGCTTCCGTAACTCCAAAATATCGCTCAACAAGACAACAAGTCATTCATCCAAGCTTTAAACTGGAATAGTATAAGAAAGACAGCAAAAAGTAATATGACGTTGGATAAATTAATTTGGAAAATGTTGGAAGTAGGATCAGGATTGAACTGAAGATATCTGTGTCTAAATCATTGTTTGTCTATGTATGGAAAAATGATCATGATTAGGTAGGTAGGTGATGCTCACCTATTCTGCAAATCATGGATGACAAGCCCCATGCAAATAAACCCACTTCACAATACCTGGATGATATGATACTTCTCTAATTTGGGAAGATGACGGCCAGTGATGAATACCAAGCAGCAAACACACAGAAATGGTGTGCTCATTTTGGAGGTCGGGTGGTTTCAAAAGTTTGGAGGTACCTAGAGAGAGGATAATTTTCTTTCAAAAAATTATCCCCAAGTTGCAAGATTGTTTTTCAACCATTTGTTATTGGGTACCATAGTGCCTGCCATGCATGCCCATCTCATGATATTGAGAGCTTTTTAATTTTTTGTGATCGTGATCCATATAATGAATTAGGATGATGGTAAATTGTGGTTTGGAAAATGTTAAACAAACATTAGCCTAGAAAGATTGCCCTGAAAAACTAAGATTGTGTACTATTTGAGAAGTTACGTGAACGGAGGGCACGCTCCAGCCTTCCTTCGCGTGGATGGTCCCACGGTGGACGCGCGCGAAGGAAGGCGAACGTAAATTCTATTTGAGGAAACGAATTAGCCCTCGCTCGCTGAACATGAATTCTAAGGCAGTCCGGCGTGGGTAGGTCCAACTGGCCAACCTTTGGGACCACGGTTGCATCTTTCGTATTAAAAATTAAAAATCCAACTATCTTCGCACCGATCCACCGTTGGATCATCCACTGCACAGATCTCAAAACACTCCGAACTCCGTCACTCATCAAAGCGACCGGTGAGTGCCGACGGTGGATTCGTGAGAAGGATCCACGGTGGTCATTTTCGACGCTTCGGGCCCATCACGCATCTCCTCCTGCGGGCTCCGGCTCTTCGTCGTTGTTCTCGATAAGTTAGCCTGCAATATCGGTGGGACCCCCTTGCCTAAAAACAGGGCATAAATGATGGGAGAGGTACGGAAATGATGCATGGATGCCGGAAATCCCATTTTATCAAAAAAAAAAAAAAAAAAAAACTGGAAATCTCAATATTTCCTAAGTCAACTTCCTTTCTTGAGAAGGAATAATTCTATCAAATATTATTCAGGTGTCCAAGGATGCCAAGATTTTTTGATTACCGGCTCGAGCGTTGCAATGTTTAAGATCACGTAAAGTAGGTCCAGAAATTGCATCCGGCTATATTTTTCTCCCCATCAAAATAACATGTAACCTCATAGGCATGTGATAGGTAACAAGGTGTTGATCGTTTTCCCTTCTTGAAATTGATCAGATTGGAAAATGCACTTCATCATCAGAATTAAGTCATAGTTGATAGAACATCTGTTAAATTGAAGATTTATTTGGAACGGATATTTCATGTTATTATTTGTCCTATTGTTTAATGTCCATAAGTTCTAAGGAAGTCGAGAGTCATAGAACCGTAACGAAGGTACGGATGATGAAATGTTATGCTGCCTTTTTGCCAATGAGTCCATGAAAACTAAAGAGCTTACCCCCTTGTTTCATGCTTGACGCTTATTTCCGAGGGAGATCACTTGAGGTGTAGGCATTTAAAAAGATTTTCTTCTTCTTCTTCTTCTTCTTCTTCTTGTGTGTGTGTGTATTTGTGTCTCTCTCTCTCTCCATCTAGAGAGATCCTTACATGCACTAAGCTCCCAGGAGAGGATTTAATATGGATATTATTGTGGATGCACCTGGGGCCTCGGTTGTGTTTGAGGTTGGACTTCATTTATCATTGAGAGCATTGGAAGTGATAATTTCGGATCCATTAGAGCTTCAATCTTTGAGGTCTAATCTACATTTATGCTCTCGACAACTTTTCATTTGACTTCGGAGGTCAATACTTTGGCTAAGTTCGATCTCAACGGTCTAAATCTAGATTTGTTTAAGATTTTAGTATATTTAGGCTCTTGATCTTAGCTATTTTTTGCCTTTCTTTAAACTACTTTGATAAGTATGATTGTTAGTGTGGGAAGAGCGTGCATTCCCGACATTTGATATCAGAGTGGTATTGTGTGGAAGGAAGGAAGATATCTAGGATTTACTACATCCAGGATCTGTTGCATCAGATTTTATCCTAAAACTTCTAGTTTGCTTCGTAGTTATCTCTAAATTGAGGTAGAGATTGTTTACACGAAGGAACGGTGATACAGAAGTTTGGAAAGAAGATCTAGAAATAGTTAGATCTTCTTTGAAGGATAATTTTGCTAGTGTGTGAGATCGTGAAGGATGTTAGGGATCTGTTCTTGATTTGTTTGAAGTCATGGGATCAAGTGGATTCAAGATGGATTTTGAGAAGTTCAATGGCAAGAAAAACTTTACTCTATGGTAGCCAAAGTAAAAGATTTGTTGGTTTAACAGAGGATCTACAAGATCTTGATAAAAAAAAGATCGAAAAAAATCAATACTGAGAATTGAAAAGAGTTGGAGGAAATTGCTTTTAGCACAATCCGGATGTGCTTGGCCGATCAGATTTTGCCAGAGGTTTGCACAGAAACTACGGCAAAGGGGCTCTGAGATAGATTGGAGAACACATACATGAGGAAGAACATGACGAACAAGCTGTGGTTGAAGAAATAGCTGTATAGTCTGAGGATGTCCGAAGGTGAAGATCTTGTTGCATATATTCAAAGGTTTAATGAGGTGTGTTCTGAGGTGATGAATTTGAATGTGAAGATCAATGAAGAGGATCGGACATTGCTGCTATCATATTCTCTCCCAGATTCGTATGATGGTCTCATAACAACTTTAGTTTATAGAAAGGAGATCCTAAACTATGAAGAGATTGTTAGTGTGCTCAGATCAAATGAATAAAAAAAAAGATCTGCAAGGAAGATCCTAAGTATGAGATCTTGGCTGTGAACGAAAGACAGAAAAGATCAAAGAAGAAGATAAGAGAAAAATTCAAGGACAGATCAAAGTCTTATGATCAGAGGAAGATGACATTGAAATGTTATAAATGTCATTAGCCTGGACACCTGAGGAGAGATTATCCTCTTTTGAAATCAAAAAAAGAAAAGGCCAACATGAAAGATGATACAGCTTCTGTGAGCAGTGGAGAAGACCTGCTAGTTATATCAGATGGATCTATAAAGTACGATACTATGTGGATAATGGATTCAGCATGCTCACATCACTATACTTCTCATCGAGAGTGATTTGCTACCTACCAGAAGGCCCATGATAGAAGTGTCAGTCTTGTAGATGATCATCCATGCAAAGTAGCTGAAATTGACTCTATCAGGGTGAGGATGTACGATGGAATCATTCGTACATTATCAAATGTCAAACATGTACCAGAGTTGAAAAATAATTTGATTTTTTTAGGCTACTTGAAGGAGTAGGATTATGCTTTTAGTAGCCAGACTAGGAGTGGATGTCTGAAAATTTTTAAAAAAGCTTTGGTGGTGATGAGAGGTAGAAGACTAAGCAACAATCCTTACAGAATGAAAGGCTCAATGATAAATGATAGTGCAGAGGTGCTAGCAGCGGCACAGGAGGAGCAGATTTTATATCAGCTATAGCACTATCGGATGGATCATATGAGTGACCATGGGCTCACTGAACTAAGCAGAAGAGGTATGATCCCAGCCCTGAAGAAGGAGGGCACAGATCTTTGTGAGTCATATATCTTTAGCAAATAGCATAGGATGAAGTTTACTAGAAGTACTAAGCACAGTGAGGGAATGTTGGATTTAGTGCACTCGGATGTGTGGGAACCAGCTCCTGTATCAACTAGAGATGGGGCAAAATACTTTATCACTTTCATTGATGATTTCTTAAGAAAGGATTGTATTTATCTAATCAGAAAAAAATTAGAGGTGTTTGCCCAGTTTAGAGCCTGGAGAGATGAAGTAGAGAAGGAATCAGGAAGACATGTGAAGTATCTGAGGTCGGACAATTAAGGAAAGTATACTAGCATGGAGTTCAAGAGGTACTATGAGAAAAATGGCATCAAACGCCATTACATAGTGAAGATAACTCTCCAGCAGAATGGTGTCGTGGAGAGGATGAATCGGACACTGATCGAGAAGATATGGAGTTTGAGGCTGCAGACATCACTTCCAAAGTTCTTTTGGGGTGATGCTCTAATTTTTTTTATTTTCTTGTGAACAGATTTCCTCATTATAAGCTGAAGGAGGGTATTCCAGAGGAGGTCTAGAGTGAAAAGAAGGTGGAGCTTGGCTATCTAAAAGTCTTCAATTGCACAGCCTATACACATGTGGAGAAAATCGAGAGGAGCAAATTGGATCCAAAATCTCAAAAGATGATATTCATAGGATATCCACAAAAAATCAAGAGGTATCTGCTGTGGGACTCTCAGACACAAAAATTAGTGATCAGTAGGAATATTATCTTTGATGAGAATAGCATCTTGAGGAGGTCTGGGATAGATGAAACTAAAAAAATAGAAATGAACAATGATGGCCAGTCAGAGAATGATGGCATGCAGGTTACATCCACTTATAAAAGTGTTCCTATTGAGGTGGAGCTGGACAAAAAAGTATTATCTCAAATTGAAAATCAGCATCGAGGATCGGCAGTTCAGATAGATGTACAGGAGCAGCCATAGACATCAGACATAGATGTGTCAGTGGAAGTGATTTTACACAAGTCCTAGCGTACTATTAGGAGATCGATCAGATATGACATTGATGAGGTTATCTCCTATGCACTCATCACTACTAATGGAGATCCAGAGAATTATGCATAGGCCATAGAGAGTGAGGATCATGATTCATGGATATAGGCCATGATGGAGGAGATAGAATTACTTGAGAAGAATCAGACATGGCAGCTGGTGGATCTTTCAGAGGGTGCTCGACCTATTGACTCAAAGTAGATGTTCCCAAAGAAAAAAGCACCTTCAGAACAAGATGGAGTCAGATTCAAAGCAAGGCTGGTAGCAAAGGGATACTCACAAAAAAAAGGGATTGACTTCACAGAAATTTTTTCTCTTATGGTGCGCCATACATCTATTCGGATTTTATTATCACTGATGGCACAGCATAATATGGAATTGGAATAGATGGACGTGAAGATGGCCTTCCTTCATAGAACTTTAGAGGAAAGAATCTACATGAAGCAGCCAGATGGTTTCATAGAGATGGAACGGAAGAAAATGTGTGTTTACTCAATAAATTTTTGTATGGCTTGAAATAATCCCCTCGTCAGCGGTATCGAAGTTTTGATAGCTTTATCTTGAGCTTGAATTTTAGCAGATGTGAACATGATTGTTGTGTCTACGTCAAGGATGTAGATGAGGAGGATATCCTGTACCTGTTATTATATGTAGATGATATACTCATAGCCAATAGAAGCATGGATGCTATGAAAAGATTGAAAAGGATATTATCATTTGAGTTTGAGATGAAGGATTTAGATTCAGCTGAGAAAATTCTTGGAATGAATATTTGTAGAGATAGGTGCAAAGGAATACTCCATTTGTCACAAGAAAAATATATCCTGAAGGTTCTAGAGAGGTTTGGGATGGAGAAAACCAAACCTATAGAGATGCCATTATCGAGCCATATGTCTCTCTCCAAGTTATAGAGCCTCTAATCAGAAGAGGAGAGAGAGTACATAGAATGAGTTTCTTATGCAAATATTGTAGGCAGTATGATGTACACTATGGTGTGCTGTAGACCAGATATAGCACATGTAGTGAGCACGATTAGTAGATACATGGCTAATCCTAGGAAGGAACATTGGAAAGTATTGAAAATGATATTGAGAGAGCTGCATGGAACAAAGGATTATGGTTTGGTATTTGGTGGGCAACCGAAAGAATTTGGAGAATAATCTATGAAGATGTGTGAAGGTTCAGATCCTCTGAAAGAGTTTGTTGATGCAAATTATGTTGGTGATCTTGATACAAAGAGGTCTACTACTGGTATCTCTTCTGCGTATATGGTGGATCGATGTCTTGGAGATTAATCCTTTAGTCAATCACGGTCTTGTATACCATAAAAGTCGAGTATATTGAGATAACGGAGGCTACAAAGAAAGCTCTTTGGCTTAGGAGGCTGATTGATGAGTTGGGGGTGGAGCAGAGCAAGGTTACACTATTCAGTGATAGTCAAAGTATTTTGCTGTTGGCACAGAATCCAGTCTATCATGCACGCACAAAGCATATAGATGTGAGGTACCACGGGATCAGAGAGCTGATGGAAGAAGGTGAAGTGGAATTGATGAAGATTCATACCAAGAAGAATCAGTCTGATGCACTCATGAAGGTACTCTCTAGTGACAGCTTTCAGAGATGTGTGGCATGGATGGATCTGTTGAGAAGAGATGAGTTCACAAGAACTTGAAAGCACCAAGGTGGAGAATGTGAGCTCAGAAGTAGCACTTTCAAGTTTTGAAAATATTAAAAAATAGATCATGAAAAGATGGGAGCGAGCTAGAAGAAAAATCAGCTCTCTTAATAAAGTTCAGAAACTAGATCGGCTCACCCTGAGACTGAGCCAGTTAAGTTAGAAATTAGGCCGGCTCAGTCTAGGACTTGGTCGGCTAGATCTCAGAGAAAAATTCAGATAAAAAATAATATTTTCGGACTGTTGGCATGATACACAACTGGGTCAGCTCAGTCTCAGACTATTGGCATGATACACAACTGGGTCGACTCAGTCTGAGACTGAGCCGACCCAGTCACAGGTTAGCCGTCTTAGTCTAAAACTGGGCTAGCTCAATTTTTGTGGGTTATTATTTTGTGTACGTAGGTTGTTTGGATTTGGAAAGTTTTTCTATAAGCTTGAATTTGATCCTTTGTAAAGTATATATACTGAAAACAGATCAAGGTTGTAAGTGTGCTGAAATATACTGAATAAAAGCTTTTTTCTCTCGAAAATCTCTTCTTCTCTTCTTCTCTATTCTTTGAATTGTTTGATCGTGCTTCCACATTAATTTCTAAGAAATACTTTCTTGTTGTTTGGCTAATCACCGGTGGCTATACCGATCCATGTGGGAAGAGCACGCATTTCCGACATCTCTTACAATGGATTGTTGGGTCATTTCTTATTCTTGTTCCTAGAGCCATGAAATATAAATTTTATGCACTTCTTATACTATCTATCAACATGGACTTAAAGTAATTAGATTTTCACAGTGATACTCAGGAGTCTTTAGGAGCCCGTTTCCCTTGGATGAATTTTGTATCTTCTCGATTTCTCCCCTATTAATTAGTTTTCTAATTTGTGGAACCAAATCTGCCAAATTCTTTATCCAGAATAAATCATTTGTCCTAACTGTGGCTAATATTTCATTTTACTTTATTTTCGATTCTGCATCCACCAACTCTTTGTTCTTTTAGTTTGGCTTGCGTGCGCAAATATCTACAGAATAATCAACTTTACCAAATTGGCCAGCAAGCTCAGGAGTTGATTTGTAATGATTTTTATTGTTGCTAAAACTTTCGATGAGATAGCCAGCTTATGGCCGGATAAATATGCTCTTGAATCTAATGAAGAAGAACTTGCAAAATAAAGTTCTATTACTAGCGGAGGACTTTTTAATGCTTAACTTAATCATAAATTTTGGGAAACATATAGAAGAAATTAGAAAACAAGAGTGTAGAGTAGTACCAAAATCCGCTTATCTTGGTCCTTGCTTATTTATTTTTTTATAAGGATGAAAATAACTATTACTTTATAATTTCTGAGAATGTGGAGAGTTAATAACTCATGAGAACATAGAGAGTTAATAATCATAGACCACGATATGGAATAGTTATTTTGGATTCACGATTGGCTAGTTATGAGCAGTTATGAATAGTTAATACTTTTATTATGAATTGCTTTGAAACCGTCTTTTAGAGATTTTTGGTTGGATAGATATTTGGTCAGAATTCGAGTAGCATACTAGTTTGTTTGATTGCAATACATAGTCGGTTTTCTACCGAATAGTTAAAATACAAGTATTTGGTTGTGTTGTTAAGCCGTCGGTATAATATTAGGTTAGATGGTCGATGTAACCACAAAGTCGATATCTTTTTTTTTAATTGGGTATTCAAATAATCTATCCCAATAATATTAATCAATGTTCTTTTATAGCGTAGAGTCTGAACAAAATATAGACATGATTTAGCTATAACACCTGTGTGTTACTATAACTGCCTGGGTTCTGTGCTAACATTGCATGTGGATAAGTGGACTAAGTTGTGCTGATTGGATTCCTTCTCTAAATAGATTTTAGTGAAATTTCTTTTGATGTATTTGAGTGAAATTTCTTTTGAACTTCAAATACGCATCTGAGTGATGGCATAAGTCTAAAAGAAGAAGTCAGGATCTTTGGGTAGCTAAGCGGCAAGACTGAGTACGGGATGACGAAATGACCACGACTGAAGGCCAGCTCAAGAACGAGCATTTCAGAAGACAATGCAACTCAAGTTGAAACCTTTGCTTCTCAACAGAATCTAAGGGAACTTATGGAGGAAGAAGGATGTTAGTCGAGGGGATTAGGAGATGAAAGCCTAAGGTTACAATGAAATATAGGCTCGAGAAAAGAGTGAAGAAAGCCTAAAGAAGCCAGCAGCCGGTGTTTTTAGCTATAAAATTCTTGCAGGGATCTCTCATGTGTCAGCTAATATGAAGCACTGAAAAATAAATAATCTTCATGTGGACCAACAAAGTTGAATGCCTTGCGTCTTGATTATGCCAATATGCAGTGGTTATGTTGGTCATCTCGTAACGTGGGTTGTGAAATGTGGTAGAAGATGTAACTGGCAAAAAAAAAAAAAAAAGATCCATGATTGAGGAGGTTCAATCGGATATGATATACCTGCTAGACGTGCATGAAGTCTAGAGTTTGCCATTTTACTTCTTCTAAAATCCATCTCTCTAATTCTTTTCATCAAGTTAAGAAGCACGAGGTATTTGAAATGACGTGAGGAATAAGAGACCCAAAATGACGAAGGACGTGGCCATGCATCACCGTAGATGGACCACTAAAGATGACCTCGATTAGTTAAATAAATCTATCGATTTTGTTAGCGGACCAAAAATAAAAAGAAAAAAGAAAAATGATGCTGAATCATCATAATTGTAACTCGGTGAATCTGTTCAACAAATAAAGCATCTGATCCGTCTGTCTCTTAAAATAATTTATGAGGGAATTGTCTGATACAGTTTGTAAATAATAACGCATCCTCATGCTGGACCTACTCAAAAGCCGTCGATGATGGGTACTCAATTTACGTCAGCTTGCATTACATTGAAGTCAAATGTAGAATACATAAAAAAAGGAGGGTTCCTCAGTTTCAGCAACTAGTATATATTTATGGGGCACGAGATAACAGATACGGATGACAAATCAACACAGTCGCACATATACTTTAATAGGAAAAATCAACAACAAAATAGTATAAGAAGAATAGGGAAACATGGAGGACTCCAAGGTTGTAGGCTTTTTGTTGATATTCTACCAGAAAGAAAGAAAAAAAAAAAAAAAAAAAAAAGATTAAACTTAGATGATTATGATGGAGAAGCACCTGGCCGTACAAATCCTTTCCAGACATTTGAAATTTCATCAACCGCAACTTGAAATTAGAAGATACAATTCATCTCTCCCTCTCCCTCTAGTTGATTTTGATGCTACATGGTGTTGATTGAGTTTAACCGATTGGAACAAACAATTGAACCTTTAGGAATAGACATAATGGTTAAGCGTTAATGATCTATCCATTGTTCCTTTGTGGATGAACACTTGCATTATCGCCGATATTCATTATTCTACAGGCACAAAAAAACGTAGAGAGCCGCTAGCGTTACTCCATAGCCGTAAAATGTTCCACTTTAAGACCCTCTTTGGATTGAACCTAAACCGGAGGCCAAGTCTCGCATTATTTGCTGCACGATGGTGATGATTTGTTGGGCCAAATAACATGCACTGTCGTACCATAGAATGGAACCCACTCGATGAGGGCCATCACATGATGCACGGGCACCACAGAGATTGGACCTCTCTCAGTTCAGCTCAACCCAAACTGGAGAGGATCCGAATAACGGACTCACAAACTAAAATCTGGAGCAGGGTGTGATGCACTCAAAAACATAGCCGTGTCATTTCGAAGTACCGACGACCTGCCAGCGAGCGACGCTCAAAAAGCAAATTCGCACCATTCACAAGCATGTGTTCCGAGTCGTATTTCTAACCACCATTTGATCCATGTCAGAACAATTTGGAAGGCATATCAAAACTCTCATCAGGACGAACCTCATTGTTAACCATGGCTTTTTTAACTTGCACCAAACTTACAGCGATCAGAATGAGATATAACTTACAGAATCAGCCCAAGCAACCTGCGGCACCAAAACTTGAAGGCCATCCAGACAATTTACATGTCACGGGCTATTCACCGAAATAACTTTACAGAGGCAGCTTTCCCCGGTGTGCTTCTATGGGTGGGGCTTAGGATGACTTAGATTGACCCCTCATCAGCGATATCCTTCCCACTAAACAATAAAGGAGCTGTTATTTTTCCATGTGGTAAGAAATAAATCTTAGCAGCGCATTTTACAGAACATGGGGCTTCACTGGGCCTCATAAGATGGTAAAGGCTGGTCGACCACAAGTTACATGTCATCATCATCACCATCATGCCGGTAGTCCGATGCGACACCATCCCCAGCCATGTGGTCACCATCAGAACCTTCTCTACCTTCACCTGCCATGTCATCCTCATAGTTTGCCCCATGTTGGTTCCCAGCATATTGCTGGTTCCTCCATCCTCGATCTCGGTCCATGGATTGCCCATGTGAATACTGATGGCCTCCTCCTGTGTCATGGAAAATTGATGGATTACAACTCAGATAAGTGCATAAGTTCTTTAGAAATGTAGCGACTTCCTGGACTAATAATTGCATCAACGGCTTAGTAAGAACCTTCCTTCACTATGTGAGACATTGCAAAAACTATTATGATGAAACAATGTGTATAAGATGAATGATGAAACAAAATTTCAATGCACCAGTAAATGCCAATGCAGCAGATTCCAAGTGGAAGGGAAAATGTGGCAATTCTTGTTTTTGATAAGAACAAAATCACACCAAGATGCATTGGAGTTCCAAGCAAACGAAAACTTCCGATTGGTTAATGATATCAAGACTTCCGTAAACATTGCCAAAATGCTTAAACTATTGGGGAAAATTATTACACTGAACCAGCTTTGCTTCTCTATTCTATCACATCAACGAGGCACAGGAAGTAGACAACTCATACGGATAAAAAAGCCTTCTTGTTCTAGACACCATGTAATGGTAAACAGCAAGATGTGCCTATCAGTATTTATCACTTTCACCATCAGACCTATCAGCGCAAAGATTTTATCTAGAATTTACAGAATGTAGATAACTCATGCAGACAAATAAAACCTTCTAGATATTCTGGACATCATGTAAAATTGAACAGAAAGATGGGCCTACTAGTATTTACCACTTTCACCATCAGACGCATCAGCAAGCCTTGCAATTGCATCTATCAGTGATTGTTCGTGTTCCTGCAATAACGGCAAGTACCTTCTATTTCCTCAAAACAAACAAGAAGTACCCTCTATATTTGTCCATGAATACAACGATCATCAACAAAATAACAGTTTATAGGAGTTGTCTTACTTTCAACACTTTCTTTGCCTTCTCAATCTCAAGGGGATCGGGATGACTTGCACCAAAGACCCTCTCCACCTGCTTTGCATCACAGTGAAATTGAAGAATAAGAAAAAAATTAAATCAAAAATTATTCTTGCACTCCACCATGCCATGAGTTTCTCAAATGCATACCTCCTTTATTAGAGTCTCCGTGTTGAGTATTTCAATGTCATCAATGGGCTTCTTCCCAATGCCATTTTGTGAAGGGGGAAAATCTTTCTTGGCCTGATTCTTCAACGATCCCCTTCCCCTTCCTGCACCTGGAATAGCACCACCACGGCCAGTAGACTTCTTAGCTCCACGGCCTGGTCCACCTCGACCTGGCCGATGATTGATGCCTGGATCCTCACCTTCCCATCGAATATCTTCAGGCGAAAACTGCAGTCAAAGAAATTGCCAAAGCAAATATGAAAAGCCCCAAAACAACTTGCATGGTAAGTTGCATCCTTCACCAAACAATTTTAGAGGGACTTGCAATATAAGAAGCATCTGCTAATGTGAACTCATGGAAGTACTCTGGCCCAGCAGTCAGAAATAGAAAATGACAAGGAGTTCTGGATCAGCATTTGGAAAGCTAAATGCAAAAGGAAGCCCCCACGACTTGAGAATGATGGAATAACATCTAGTTGGTCCTCACTAGTAGCAATATAAAAATTATAAAGATATTTTCTTGCTGTTGTTTTTCCCCATTCTCTTCTTAGCATGGAAAACTGTACCAGTATGAAGTACATATCAAATCAATATCTCCTGTCATCAAGACATAATACTACGACATGTTTGCCACCTTAAATATATACAAACAACATCATTCATATACAGTATATTCTACCATAAGACCCTTACTTGATATGAACTGAATATATGCAAATTACTGAAGCTCTTCGAGGTGTTAAAGCCATACCCACAATGTTGATGGCATGATGTTCATGAGCTATGCTGACAGAGTGCAAGATATCAAATATACAGATTCAGGCTCAAAACCCATATTTAACATATGAAACGAATTTGAGAGGATAATGAAAACATTCTTATGTTTTACATACTAGCTCTTGGAGGATATGCTAGTCCCAAGAGCATCAAAGATCTGCTCATAAGAAACCCTGCCAGCAAATGGCTAATAAATGGAACATCATATATGAAGCAAAGAAACTCCACCATATACTAAAAACCTACCTTTTAAATATCTACTGATTTATAAACTGACAATAAGTTGGAAGTCCATGTTCTTTCAGCTGCTATTTGAATATTACCTCATGGACCCAGAAAATATGAGGCAGAGGAAAAAAAGCTTGAGATAAAGCCAAGCTCAGGGGGAAAATCTATTGGTTTAACAATCATGCATCTAGAATGGCCAAAATCAAAGTAGATTGTAGGATGGAAAAGAAAAACTTATTTCTTGAAAATTGTAGCAGTTATTTCAGAAGTTCGGGGAGAAGCAACTAATTCTGCAGCCAACATCCAAGAAAAATATGGAGAGGCACAGTTGCTAGCCATATCTTCATATCTTATCATGCTATAGTCAGCAATTGCTGTATTTTTTCTGGGTTTCGCTCTGCTGCACACGAGAAAGGAACTGGACACGTCAAAAGTTGTAACAACAAAATCTGGAACCATGTAATCCAAGAGAAAAGAATCTTCCATATAAATTTGATAAATATATACCCATTTCTATTCCAGATCCAAATACAGTGGACATTCTCAATCCCAAAGCTGTAAATTCCCATAATTATTTCTGCATCCAGCAATATAAGTTACATTTTGGAGCAGTGGATTCATACACCCCACCAACACAAATTTCGTTATTGAGCATGCCAGACCTACACAGGCATGTAGGTGAATAAGAAATAGTTCCAAGTATCCAACACGTGACATGTTTATGAGTCCAAAACTTTTTTTGGGTTTAGGAGCTAGGCATTCTTCCTCATCTCACCATCATAGCATACAATCTCCTTTCATCCGGTCTCTGCTGCCTTCATCTCTTGTTTGAGCCCTTTATCCTTGATGGTTCCCACCCGTTCTTCCTTTATGCCCATCACCAATCCATGAGGTTGCAGATGGATGTACTGTTTGTTGTCCCAGCAGCAAGATTCTTGAGCTTAGGCTGCCCTTTGTGAACAAGCTATCTGATAATCAATCTCTTTTTGTCATCTGAGCTCAGATCTAAGCATAAGAGAGATGCAAATAATTGTTGCTGGCCTAAAATCAATTGGTTAGCTTATTGCCCAAATTGGTGATGATCTCATCTTTAAAGCCAAAGAGGCCCCAGCCATAGAGATTCTTGTTTGCCATATTCTCAAATTCCTCTCCCTTCTTATGCCAAAATCAAGAAGCCTTATACCAAAATCAAGAGGAAGGGATAGGATGTTCACTCTAAATACCCTGGGTTACACATCGATTTTGTATTTATCCACAAAAAAAAGGGAAAAATCAGAACTTAGACTTGAAGGAGAAACTTTATGCCACTATGAAGGCTTGGTCAAAGATGAACGTGGAGTGGGAGGTGGCATCTAGATGAGGAAGGGAGGAGGAGGAGATATTGGTAACAAGAGAAAAAATGGGCTACAGGTCAAGAGTCAGGGAAGAAGAGAGGAAGCAGGGGAGCTGGGTAGAAGAGAAGGTAGCAGGGTAAAACTCTCAACATAACAATCTTTAACTGGTAGGAAGCAGCCCAGCCGGTAGCCATGGGACATGTCGGGCACGTAGGTTTCCTTCATCTACACCCAGGAATAGGTATGGCAATGCTTTTATTTATCACTTGAAGGAGCTCCCAAATTTGTCAAAACAACCAGCACACTCCTTAAGTCCAATATAATATCTAAATAACTGGGTGATGCTGAGAACATGTATCAAAATCTGAATGCCATCAGACACACTTCTGAGGGCAGAAGATTAAAGATGATTCTGTGGAGCCACATGTCCTGCCTCTTCCTAGGTGGAGACAAAATTAAGGGATGTGCCCCTCCAAGAACAAGACCCAACCATTGGGAGTGCAAATAACATATACACGAGCAATAGAAAGTCATGGAAAAATGGGAAACTGTCATGCAAGTTTTATCAATTCACTTCCATTTAGGAACAAAACCGAATGAATAATATAGACAGATAAAACCAGCAAAATACAGGCTTTTTCCATAACAGGTTAACCAATAACTGTATTCCTTTTCAAAGGACCTACATCATTTTCAGCAATGAAAAGCCAACCAAATGCTTCCCAAAAAATCAAGGAGACTCCCAACGAAACGGAATATGAATAAGACCACCCAATACCCTGTTTAATAACCTTAAAAACCGTACGAAAAGTAAGGTTAACAAAAACATAATTCTCATATTCTTTCATCCCTTCTGGAGAGATGTCATGAAACTAGAATTTGCTTTCCAATCCACCATCTTTTCTACAAAACTCTTGAAATGCAATAAGTGCAGCTCCATCTTTGTCATAATTCATAAACACTGAGGTAAAAGGCGTCAAGGCAGACCCTTATCCTTACTACTCAAAAGAAAACTGCAAACTAAGTCTTCAATTTTAAATTCCAGTTCAAGACACCTTGCTTGACATAGAAAAGTGCCCATCAGGAGTAGGTGAATTGAAGTGTCATAAGCATAAATCTACTCATTTAAAATACTGTTTCAGATCCATCCCATTGTTTTCCTACCGTTACCCTCTGTAGGTTATGATTCAGCTAACAAGCTGTTGGAGACCTATAACTGCGATCATTTCCCTGACACACTAAAAAATTTAGGTTGTCAAATTTTGATGTAGCAAAGATCATTTGTATGTTATCCTCCAACCATCCAGCGCCTTACCAGACTAATCTTCCCTCACATCATTCCATATATGCCATCACTTCAACAAACAAGTCATCATAACTGCGCTTGCTAACTAGGAGCTTCCCACGATAAGATACTAATACCATTGGTTTTTTAACACAAAGTGAATTAATGATGTCAACTAAATAAAAAAATATAAGTCAACAAGCATATAAAAAACATATTTGCAAATTACAAATATAATAAACTCCACAAAATGCTGCTGTTACAAATATCATAAATCATGTAGTTATGAACAAATGGTAGAATACGACTATGTAAGCAAATCTTGTAGGCCAAGTGATACATCATCAAATAATCATCAAACTAAACACAAGCATTGGTAAAAGCTACAAAGCAACATGCAATTGTAGAACACATTAGTCTATCATGGTTTTAAATATTTGTCATAGAAGAAATTGAATCACCTCTTTGAGATTAATCCATTCCCATGTCTCATTGTCTGTTCCTATATCATATACCAGAGCATGACGACCCTGAGAATTGGAAAAGGGTAAGCTTCGCAATATGCAACTCCAACACAGAGAAGATGAGCACCAAAATAACCAAACACACCTCAACTGGATTATAATCAGTTATAACAGCCTCATAAAAGTTATTATCTTCGGGCCATCTTGTCATAACTTTCCGCCCAATTAGTGGATCATATGGTGGTGCTTCTGCAAGAGCACCCGTAGAACTCCTGTTCGCAACCTGACCCCTTCCACTTGGACCTGCAGAAGGATACCGCTGGGACTTCATCGAAGATACTCCAGGCAATGTCTGACCATGAAAGTTGGAGGAATTAAAAATGAACGAACAAGAAGAAAAAGGAATGAACAAGAAAATCGAGAATGCAGATTACTTTACAAGACAACTCATGCTTGGAATCATAAACTTACTGTTTTAGGCTTCTTGCCTCTTGCCCCTGCTGCAGCTCCCCGTTTTGCTGATGTTGATGACGGCTGTATGGAAGTGGCAACTGGCTGTGAGTGCAATACAGGAGATGGTGCACCCAAAGATAGAGAGGGTATGGCCTGAGATGGCTTCTGTCTCTTGCGAGAAGCTGAAACAGTGGGACTGGGTACTGGATCATTTGTGAGTTGAGCATTGTTAAGCAAGCCAGTTTGGTGTCCACCTGCCCTCCATTCCCTATAAAATTTGTCAAACAATTCATGCTAACAATTAGAAAAGGGAACAAAATGCATCGTCTGTATTGTGTATTGTAAGCATGTCCTTCTAATAAGATTTATTCATTTACAGACCTTATTCTCCTAATAATATCATCAGCATTAACCCTGCTCAAAAGTTCTCTGTGTTCCTCATCAGAAAGTCTCAGTTCCTTTCTCAGTTCAGTTATAAGACTTTCTTTCTCCTGAAGAAAGCAAACAAGGTTTCCAATAAATATCCGTACGAAAAGTGAAGAACATATTGTTTTGGATAAGTTTATAGTTGGATGGATACCCATGTAATGGCATCCGACTGAGCCTTAAATGCTCGAAGAACTGAACTGTATGCTTCTTGCTCAAGCCGATGTATTTGGATCTCCATATCATTCTGTACCCTGGGGAATGAAATAGCACCAAGCATAGTTCTTCCATTCCCAGCAACACGCCCTCCTCTTGCACCCCTGTTCTGATGTGATGGTGGAAGGTCATCATCAGTCCCTGCAGTTAATTCAGGGATCATAGAATATCACAAGATATCTAGTATAACTATGTAAGGAGGAAATAGATTACAATGATACAAAAAAAAAGCTCAAGCGACATCACACTAGAGTCCAACTAAATGGAATTACTTGTTGAATTAAGGAGGGATTCATGATTGGAGGAAAGGATGACAGAGGAGTTGCATATGATTGCAGCTTATAAGAGGTCGGTCCATAACCATTGAGGATTTAACTTGGCAAGTTGCTATCAAAAGGCATGCGCAAAACAATATTGCTCAACCACAATTTAGATTTTACTGCATCGAAAGCCTGAAATCTTCAAATTTTGAGATGATGATAACTTTGCCATAGGTCTTCCAACATTGATTGCACATAAAAAAAGTAAACATTAAACAATTTCACATCAAAAGAAGGGCTCCCTCTTCTATAATTAATTCATAGAGGAGAATATCTCTAAAATCTAACTAGCTAAAGCCTATCCCAACTCCACACAACTGATGAAAAATATGGAAAAGTGGCTAATGTACTACAATGGTAATGCCAAGCTCCATGACAATATATGGCTTCCCATCATTGAAGAGACTTACTCTACAAACCTTAACCTACAGTCATTGGGCCCCTATAGTCAAACTATAACTCCATCTAATGATCACTACTAGCATTAAACCTTGTAACAAAAAGATATTGAATGGTTTGGCAATTGTCACTATTTTAGCACCTGAATGCATAACCAATAGTGTTCTGCAACTGCCCAAAAAAATGTTAAGCCGAAGTCATTTGCATATCCATTATAAGACAAAAGAATAACCTAATAGCTCTAATGGCAGCATAATTATAAGCACCATAGCAACATAACTCTATAAAAAATCATGTACACACCATGAATTGAAAGCATTAAATGAAAACAGCCAATATTATTTTGAATAATGCATAACATATTCTTGTATCAGCTAATAAAATCTCGCCACTATATATATATGAAATAAATATTTAGTGCATTTTGCCTGATCAGGTATGTAGTCTGCAGGGACCCCGAGTATATTATGCAGGACTGGAGCTACATAGTGCAAAAAAAGAGAATAAGTGACATTGCCAATGACAGTTTCCTTCAGAAACCATTAAAAGAAGACATGGCACCAATGCATGGTCAAGATAAATCCAACATTGTGTGGCAATGAACTTTGGAACAGATGTTCTGCAAATATACAGACTGAATTTTAGTCGTCAGAGATGATAAGAATGACACATGGGATAAGTCTTTGGTATCCAAATTTTGTTCCAGAGTTAAAGAATATTTGCTGAATTTTGGGAAGTTCATATTCCAGAAACGTCTCTAAATATGGTAGTGAAAAATGGTCCTCCTAATTGGTTAGCCAGGACCAGGAGGTTTTTTAGGAAAGATTACTCAGGAGGTTGACCTCCTTGCAAACAAACTAAGCTTGTCATCAGTTTGCTATGATGAATTTAGCTGATTGTTTTGGCAGGGGAAAAAAGGGGTACAGCAAAAGATAAGAATGCAAGCAGGAACTTGACAATTTTGATTTGATCAATGCCAAGAATGTACCTAAAAAAAGCTTCAAACTTCAAGAATAATGATACCGTGTTCCAAGAGAAGAACAAAATACATCATTGAGGGAACATATTGACACTACAAAAAGTAAAAGAAGGACAGAAGAACGATGGTAGCACAGAAAATGCAAAAATTGTGGCAGTTAGAGAGCAAGCAAAGCAGGATATGTAATAATATATCATTGACGTAGCTAATTGGACCTAATTCACTAGAAGCTAGTGGGACTCAAATTCCATTATGTAGTAGCATACATCATGAATTAAATATATATGAACTTAATTCAAAACAGCTATCATGAGAAGTTGTTGGATTTTATTATAAAAGTAGAACATACATAACTTAGTATTGTTTGATATCTTGAACTTGCATGCAAGAATTCTAGACGTACAGAGGGCTCTAAAGCCAACCCTGGTATTTGGGACAAGGTTGATATTTGCACTACATATCCACCAATAAGATTCTCTCGGCATCAATCTACTGAAATTTGCTTCAGCAATGTCCAGGTCAGTGATGCAAAGGCACTATTTTGTAAATATCAGCTTGTTTCCTTGATTAAAGTTCAGAACTATTATTAGTAGTTTTGAAGTTCTATTTTGAGTAGGATCGGTGCTTATAAGCCCTTCTTTATATAAATGCAATCAGTAGGGAATGTTTTAAGGTCATCGTGGCCGTTTTAAAATAGTTTTGAAGTTTTTACAATGTTGGGTTCCATAGGAATCTGGATTATGTGATATTTAGAAACTTTCACTTGTCGTTTGTTGTAACAATATCTTATCTTGGGTAAAAGGCTACAATTAGCACCGAAATCCATAAAAGTCAAGGGTCACTTCTCTATGCAATAAAATTTTATGCTGAACTTTGATGGCACTGATGGTTCCTTTTGTCACGTTCAATGCCATAGATACACATGAGGCTTGCAAACCACACTATGAAGCCACAAGTACATTTCCTTCACCTTACTCTTAGATTATAGTTGATCTATTTTCAGCCATCCATATGCTCTTTTCAGCACATTAATCACAAGAAACCATGGATATTAGGAAAATTTCTTGTATTGCTTACATGAATCCTAAATTTGCTTGCCAAAAGTAAATAAAGACAACCCATATTTTCTTTCGTTCTTCACAATTAGATCATAGAACCCAATTTAAAACTTAAATCCCTAGAACTAAGGTCATCAAAAGTTGAAAATTATTTGTTCTATATAACAATTAGTTCACTCTTGTTGAAATCACATGTCTGAACATGAGATACCAGCAAGATACTGCTCCATCCCCAATTCGAATTCCACTAATCTATATTATATCCTCTCCCCAGTGCTGCTCTATATCATCCAATTTACTCAACTACTAACTCCCAAGATTCATGGGAGGAATATTGTAAGCCAAGTTAAAAATGAATAACAATTTCAAGTTCCTTTAAGGGAAATCAGTAGATGCAATTTTCCATGGAAGACATTCTAAAGTTTCAAATGTGAGTCTCTCCTTCTTCTGGTTCAACAAAACCACATTTAATCAACTGCTTTGATGAAAAAGACCTTTGATTAAGTAAAACCGAAAACCATGGATCCTCGTAATAAATTAGAAACGTTAATAAACTAGTTGAATAGCTACAGAGAATTCTAATAATCCCAATTTGATTACAATTAATTAGTCTCTTCCACTGATATATGAAATAGGCCTGGTGAATTCAAAAGTATAATTCATTAGCATTACAGAAAATAAAATGAACCAGATATTCACATTTTTACACAGTTCACATAAGTAGCACATATTAGCATCTCAAGAGCAGATTCTGCACTCCCTTTGCAATTGATAAGCAACACGATCAGGTTTTGATGACCATCCCTCAAATACATGGAATACTGTAACATGATATAAATAACAGGAACTCATACGTATCCTTACCAACATGAAAAATACTAAACCATGAGAACTCAGGTCATTCCTGTCGCTTTTAGATTCAGAGTCAAGAGAATCTTGTAACTTAGTGGAACCCTTTCCCACCCTTAGCTTTTTATAAAGTGTTCATGCTCACCTAATGTGGTAGGTTCCTTGTCCACAAGGCCAGTAAGTTTGAATGTTTATTTTGTGCCACATATGTTCTGTAAAAATGGTACCATTCACATCCTTTATGGAAGACTTCGTTTCCTTGAAATCATATATAAAAAGGATTGGACAAATCAACTTGAAAAGGAACAAAGGTACAAGTTTGTTTGGAGAAAATGATCCAAGAGTTATTCACCACTAAATCTGTTTCCCCAAAATATGTATGTCAAATTCGGTTTCACATCCTCCACATCATTTCTCATTTCAATTCAAACTACTATTCATGATTTCTCACTCAGTTTGTCGCACTGCTTCCTGGATCACTTCTTATCATGGTAACCACATTAATTTGACATGTATTGCAATATGACATTTTAAGAAGTGCTTCTTCGTATATTTTAAATAGAGGAAATGAGTCCATACACTACAAGGTAGAGATTGAATTTCATAAACCAGCTTAGATTCCCACATCCAATGCTTCCGACCACAAGCGTGGAAATTAAATACAAGTATATTTCCCTTTGCACCCTAAAAGGTACAAGGTGCCTTCAATGCAAAATATTTACACCTCTGAGATTTCGAATGCCCAGCTCAGGTTTCACAATCAAGCAAGACTGTCTTGAATACTAACAAGGCCTCACCAATACATATATCTTACCCGATTTTAAACCCTAACCTCTATCTGATGCAAAGGTCACAGCAAAAACATGAACGCTGATACATAAAAACCCTAGTTCTCTTAAAAACCAGAGTTCTATCCATTTGGCTTACAACTTAAACACCAGCTATCAAACAACAACAGAGGAGAAATCTTTCATGCAAAAAATGAAGCATTCAAGCAAGCTAGACCTAATTATTAACAAATCTAACCCAAAACCCTAATTTCGAATCTTGAATACTCCCAAGCTACCCGAGCTGGTCCAACTAATCCACGCCAAGGTTCTTTCCAGTACAAGATTTGAAAAGATATCCCTCTAATTATTGAACCAAAAATCCTCGAAACACGTGAGGAATCTCCATTACAGAGCGAGAAAGGTCGATTCCACTTACCGCTGCTATCAGAGGGATCGTACTCCATGACAGGGTCCTCCCGGAGAGGAATTCTTTTAGGCGGACACCCTAGAAAATGCTGTGATCGTCTCCGAAAAGAGAAAAGAGAGCGCTTTTTCTTCAGTTAGGTCGAACACGCATCAAGAACCGAACGATCTGCCTCTCTTACATCCATTTTTCCCCAATTACCACAATAACCGATTCATTTCGAGCGCCCGGAAGCGAATTCGATCGATACTTCGAATCGCGGGAGTGGAATTTGGGGGAGGGTCGTGGAGATTAGAAGATATATAGAGAGAGAGAGAGAGGAAGCCAACGGGGACAGACAGGGCGAGAGGGCGAGAGCGAGAGCAAGCGTAGTCAGGTTCGAAGAAAAGGAAGCGAAAAAGAGCGGACTCCAAACGCATTTTATAGCCGAATTTTTAACAGTTAACACCTTCTGAGTTCCGGCCGCTGGGTGGACGGCGAATTTAGGTAAGGCGCTCCGAATAGACTTGCGTACTATAAACGGCACCTGAGAGTCGCATCGGGCACCTGAGAGTCGCATCGGGCCATGCCTGACCCGATCCGACCCAGACCCAACGAACCTGATACTGCAGTGAGCTAAGCCAAATATGGCTCATTCTATAAACGGACGTGTTAGTATGGCATGATAAGCATAAAATTTTCATCCGACATGATTTTAGATCCAAAAATTGGCGGGCCGGGTCTGATATGGCCCATTGGTTTGTCAGACCTTTTTTTTTTTAGCGCAACGGCTCCAAATGGGCTATACCTAGCACGGCCCGTAACGGTCTGAAATGGAACAGACCGGCTCATAACAACTAAAACTAAAATTTTTTTATTTTTTAAGGGTTAAAACGGCTAGTTTTCTTATTTTTACCATTTTAACCTCTTTAACAGTCAAAAAAAAATGACTAGATTAAGGGGTATTTTTAAAAATTAAAAATTTAGGGCTTCTATAAATAGAGTCTTCCTCTTTCATTTTCACCACATCAATTCATCAAACCAATTCTCTCTCTCTCTCTCTTTAATCTTTCTACTTCTATTTGTTCTCTCTTCTAGCAATTCTTCTCTCTTCCATTAAATATTTAATACGTAGCAATTATAGTTTAGCAATTCAAGAGTTATATAAGAGGAGGAAGCATTTCTCTTTTGGAGGTCGTAGTTGAAGGAAAACTCCACAAATCTGGCTATTCGACTATTCGACCTTCGACGGCCCGACCCTCCTTCTTCAGCTTTCTAATTTTTTAGTCTCAGTTCCACCTCTTCTTCCTCTTTAGCTCTACAATTTAATTTTCTTTTGTTGGTTACTGGTTAGTTTTTATTTTTTTATATTTACTTAGTTTAGATGGTAAGTTATGATGATGAGAGTATAGCTGGCGCTGCTGGGCATGCCGGCATTTCTCTTTCTATTTCGAAGAATAAAGAAACTCTTTCTACTCCCTCTGAAGCTCCTTCTGGGGAAGCTGAATCCTCTTCCCGTAAGAGGACTAAGACTGTGTGGAATGATTTCGATAGAATTTTGATAGATGGAGTCTATAAGATAAAATATAAAAAATATGCCAAATTATATAGTTATACCAGTATTGGAGGAACTGACCATTTGAAGAGACATCAAGAATCTCATAGGATAAGTGATTCTCATCTTCAAAGCACTCTTAATACACAAGGGGTGCTCTTGTTGGAACTTTTGCCTATAATCATGAAAATCAAAGAAAGGCACTTGTAAAATGGATAGTTAGAGATGAATTATCCTTTAGTTTATGTGAATCTTTCAATTTTGAAGAATATGTTCAATTAGCTTTACAATCCGCTTATAGAAGAATCAGTGGATGTACATTTAGAAGAACAGCTATGACAAATTATTTAGTAATGAAACATAATCTAATTGATAATCTTTCTGCTTTAAATACAAAAGTATCATTAATTTCTGATATATAGACTGCATCTATAGGTAGTATGTATTTTATTTTTGTTACTGCTCATTACATAAATAATGATTGATAATTAAAAAAGCATATTCTTGCTTTTCATTCTTTTAATTATCCCCATTTTGGCCAATAAATTTCTAATGTTATGCATATAGCATTAGTAATAAAATTATGTCCGTTACATTTGATAATGCATCTAATAATAATGTAGCTATCTAATTATTGAAAAACTCTTTTCATTTCATTGTTAATTAAAAATTATTTCATATTAGATGTGCATGTCATATTTTGAATATTTCTGTTTAAGTTGGAATGGGCATGGTTTAAGATATAATTACAAAAATTAGGAATATGGTATCTTTTATTCATGCTTCAAGAGCACAATTGCAAAAATTTAAATAATTATATTTAGATCATGATAAATATTTAAAAAATTTAAACTTAATGTAGTTATCCGTTGGAACTCTACATATATAATGATTCATGATGCATATCCATATAAAAATTTATTAAATACATATATAAATGATCGTGGATTAGGATTTATTTTGATAAAAAATGATTGAAAAAAGAAAAAAATTTAGAAGATTTTTTAGTTAGTTTTTATAATGCCATAAATACTCTTTCTGATGTTTATTTTTCAACCTCTTGTGCATTTTTACAACAAGCATATATAATTTATGGTTAATTTGCACAATATAGATTTGATGATGTTTTAATGCTTATTATTTATGAAATGAAAAGAAAATGAAATCAGTATTGGGATATGGTATGTCTCATGCATAACTTAGCTGCTGTATTTGATCCACAGATCAAATTAAGTAGCATACATATTTTACTTGATAAAATTGGTAGATATATGAATCATGATTATGAATAATCTAAAATTGAGGTAACTCAGCTATTTCATGATATTTTTGCATTATATGATGAAAAGCTTCATGAATCTAGACAGTCCATATTATCTTCACAATCAACTTCTAGTACCTCTCGTTCATCATTTGTTTTTTCATTTCTTGTACATAGCAGACATTCACATGCATCTTCTTTATCTGCATCTTCTTCATTTTTAAGTAATGAATTAGAATTTTATTTAAGAAATGATATATCTTCTGCATTAGATAAAAATCAAATAGAAAATCTTGATGTATTGACCTGGTGAAAGAATATAAAAAATTAATATCCTATTATATCTATAATTGCATGTGATATTTTGGCTGTGTCAATATCCATAGTAGCATCGAAATCAGCTTTCAGTGTAGGTCGGCACATTTTGGATGAAAAGAGGAGCAGAATGATGAGCGAGATAGTTGAGATGCTGCTCTACTTTAAAGATTGACTAGATATGGAGGCGAGACTTCAGGACAAAGAAGAACATGATATTGGATCTGATGATGAGGATGATACAAATACAACAGATAATTAGTAAGATTTTTTTTTTAATTTTTAATTTTTAAAAATTATATAGTTTTACTTTTTATTTATTGAGGTGAGTCATCTTTATTTTCTTATCAGTTCTCTCTCTTTGTATTTTGGAGGTTAGGCCTAGCCCTCCTCCATCTTTTGTATAATTTTGATTTATATTAATAAACTGGTAAGGGGTCCACGCCAAACCCTCCATCATTATAAGGTGATTTTTATTTTTATAAAAAATTTTAATATCTTATATTTTTTTATTTATCCGTCAACTTAATTTATTTTATAAAAATTATTTTTTAAAATAAAAATTTTAAAGAGGCTATGGCATGCCAAATGGGCCGTGCTGGGCCTGGGCGCATGCCGTGCTGTACCAGGCCCGACGGGTGGTGCCGGGCCTAGGTCGTGCCTGAGTCATGCTAGCCTAGGCCCTGGAGGACCGTGCACGGGCCGCTACAGTGCTAAGCGGATCGTGCCTAGTACGGTCTAGTTTGTGTCGAACTGGACCGGCCCATGGACGGTTCGGCTTGGTGCCCATCTCTACTGAGAGTGCTCAGTAGAAGTAGAGAAAATTAAATAAATAAATAAATAGAGATATTGAAAAGCTTCATTCCATGATGTTGGGAGGGAAGATTGGCACCTTTTATCCATTAATTACCTGATTTCGATGTCTTATATTTTTAAAATGGTGACAAAGAATTAAAAAGATAGATTAGAAAGAAATCTCAAATCATTTTTATATTCCACTTAATCATCAATTGTGAACAAAGTGCAGTGGCCCGTTTCTTGTAGTCAGTGATCTAGCCAATCTGGACAAAAAGCTATCTTTATAAATCATGGTGCATCCATGATTAAAGTCATGAGATGTTGACGTCGGCAACTACATTTAAAATTACTCTTACTTTATCTCATCAAACCTTTTAATCCATTTTAATTCTTAAAAAAATAAAGTGACACCAGCAAATGACAAATGATTAATTATCTATTTATGCCATGTTCATGAATTATAGTTAATAATCCTTCATTTCTGTTTTTATAATATACTATTTATAGATATTTGATAGTCTATAGAATTGAATATTATTTGATGTACACTATTCAAGATTTTAATCCCATAAATTACAAGATATAGTTATAACCACTACAATACTTCTTAGTTTATTTTTTTCTTAGATCAGTATACATATTATTAGAAATAAACCTCACTTCCGTCGAAGTCCAGCTTGATGCTTAGTCTAATACAACTGATAATCACAGAAGAGCTTCAATAAAAAATTCTCCTCCATTGACCGGATCCCAGCTGAACTCCTTCAGCGATCAAATATTAGCCGAACTCTTTCAGTGGCCAAATCTTAGCTGAACTCTTCCATGACCGAGCCCCAACCAAACTCCTTCAGCGACCGAACTCCTCCCGAACTCCTCCCACGATCGGACTCTTCCATGAGCCGAACTCCTTCCGAATCTCTCATTCGGATGGATGTCTACAGAAGCCGAACTTCTTTCGAACTTCTCCAGCTGTCGAACTTCTTTCCGACTTCTTTCACAGTCGGACTCTTTTAGGAGCCAAACTTCTTCTAGATCTCTCCTTCAAATGGATGTATGCAGGAGTCAAACTCCTTCTGGACTTCTTCTTCAGTCGGATTCCTCCAGTGGATTACTTCTAGATTTCAACTAGTATTCCTTTCGAACGATTCCTTCTAGCCGTATCTCCTTTAGGAGTCCGAACTCTTTTAGAATTGGTGTATATCAAAGCTTCTTGCCGACCAACATCTGTTTTCTCCAAACTTTGATTATTCAATCTCAACGAATGATCACTATCAGTCTGGCGATGCCTCTCCCTCTCCATATCAAACCCCATGTGGCCCTGAGCTAAGTACCAAACAACTATGGCTGTCGCCATTAGTCTGCTGCAGGTGGTGCTACAGATGGCGCCTCCGCCCCTCCTCCATGATAGGCTCCATCAGATCTCGAGTGGCCTACTAGCAGATGGTGACAGCTGTCACTATCAATCCGCTACATACTCCGTCTATAAAAAGAAATTCTCTAGATATATTTTCTCTAAGCTTTCTTCTCTTTTCCAAAATTTTATCGAACTCTTTTCTGAGCACTTCATTTCTTTTGGTCAGAAGAGCTGACTTGATCGTCAGAGGATTCTGCCGGAGCCATCACTATCGACTCCGAATGAAACTTTATTTTATAAATCACCGACGACGATCTCATCTTCCTTGACTCCAGCTCGATTCGACGTTAATCAGATTCTACACCAACATATATATTTTTTTAAATCATCTTCCTAGTTTAAATTTGAAAGTTTTCATTTAAAAGAGATAGCACTGGTTAGTTGAGCTATCAATAGTTGACATTTATAATTTATTTTTAAAAATTATTTCATTAAAAACTCATAATTATTAATATTATAAAAAAAATTCCATCTTGTTTCATATATTATTTTTTTTGATAAAATAAAATTATTAAAATAATTCAAAATAAATGCATTTATGAGCATCTGAGAATAAATATTCAATAATTTTAAAAAAAATATCTCTCATACTTACTGTTGGGGATAAATCCCGCTCCTGCCGAAGCCTGGCCCGACGCTCAGCCCAATGTAACCAGTAGCCGCTGAAGAGCTTTAGCGCCAGGCGCCAGGCCAAGCCCCTACCACGGCCGAACTGCCTAGAGGCCGAACTTCCCTGCACCAAGGTCCGGGCCGAACTGCCTAGAGGCCGAACTCCCCTACGCCAAGGTCCGGGCCGAACTACCTAGCTGCCGAACTCCCCAGCGCCAGGCTCCGGGCCGAACTCCCACCGCCAGCCGAACTTCCTGACGGCCGAGCTCCTTGGACTCCAAGCGGCAGGACTCCTCCCAGACGCCCGTTCGGCCACCCAAACTCCTCCCGGGTTTTCCTTTCGGACCGACTCCAGGCGAGCCCAGGCGGCCAAACCCCTTCGGACCGACTCCAAGCGGTCGAACTCCTCGGCAATCGTCCCTCGGCCGAACTCTACAGGTGGCCGACCCTTCAGCCAGCCGAGCTCCTCCCGGGTTTCCCCTTCGGCCGAACTCCTTCGGACTCCCCACGGCCGAACTCCTTCGGACCGACTCCATGCGGCCGAACTCCTTCGGACTTCCCACGGCCGAACTCCTTCGGACCGACTCCAAGCGGCCGAGCTTCAATGAAGTCCTCTCAGCGGCCGAACTCCTCAGCGGACGGGCTTTAGTGGAATCCCCAAGCGGTCGTCACTCAGGAGCCCGAACTCCTCAGCAGTCGTCACTTAGGAGCCCGAACTCCTCAGCAGTCGTCACTGGGCCGAACTCCTCAGCGGTCGCCCTCATCAAACTTCGACCGACCGAGCTCCTACCGAACTCTCAAGTGTCCAAGCCTCAGCCGAAGTCCAACAGCCGGACCGAACCCCAAACGGCCGAGCTTCGGATTCTCAGCAGCCGAACTCTTCTGCGGACGAGCCTTAGCTGCATACCTCTAGCCAGACGCCTATGGGAGCCGAACTCCCTCCTATCTTCCTCTTCAGGAGCCCGAACTCCTCCGAAATGGGCACACGACGAAGGCCTTCAACCCTTCATTCGGCAAGCTCTGCAACCATCACCATCAGTCAGTCCGCCGCACCATCAGTCAGTCCACCACGGGCGATAGCGACCCACTGTCAGGCGGCGATGGCTGTCACCCTCAATCCACCGCACACGGCACCATCCCGTGAGACTGACTCCGCCGAACCTCGAGCGGCCCGCCAGCATGCGGCTGCAGTTGTCACCATCAAGCTCCACTATATAAAGGACCCTCCCGATATGCTAAGGCTGAGCTCTCTGAACCCTCGACTCTCTAAGCTCTCCTCCTCATCTCTAAGCTCCGGAACTCGTTCCGAGCACTCCATTACTGTTGGCCGGAAACTAACTTGACCGTCGAAGGGTCCTGCCGGAGCCACCCCCCCCACCGGTTCCGGACGGGACTTCGTTTTGCAGGTCCCCGGCGGCGACCTCTGCTGCCTCGATTTCGGCAACCTCCGGCGAGGACGGATTTCTGCACCAACAGATTGGCGCTGGAAGAAGGGAATGAACCTTCGAGGTTTCCTTATTCTTAAAGGAGTGCTCGGCGACGATTTCCTTCCCCTGCTCCGGATCTCTCTTCTCCCTCTTCAGGATTCCTTTTCTGGAAAGAAAAATGTCCCCCAGAAGAGCCTCGACCCGGAGGTCGGCAGCCTCCGCGGCCCGATCCCGTTCGGGTCCGTCCGCTCCCACTCCAGCCCCGGCAGCTCAGGTTCCACCTGTACGTGCGGTGGATGTGAAGCAGTTCGACCTACTTGTCCGACAGGTCCGTGGCCTCACGGAGGCATTGCAGGCTATACAGCAGCCCTCGGTGGCGACTCCACCAGAGAACCCACCATTGGGACGTCGGGAATCGGCCTCAAGGAAGTGTACCAAGGCCAGCGTACCGGTCGCCCCAGAGAAGGGGAAACCGAGGGCTAGGGATCCATGTTCGGATCATTGTTATCTTCTGGGGGAGACCTTTCCCACTCGTAGTCAGAAGTATCCGAAGATCAGCAGCCAAGACGACGCCCTCGATTGCAGGCTACGGGAGATGGACCGGCGTATTGAAGAGCTCGGACCGCGTCACCTCGGCTCATCATGCCGGCGTCCGTGCCGAACCTCCCTTTTCTCCCCAAATTATGCAAGAACCTGTTCCACCGACCTTCGAGCTCCCTCAACTGGAAAGCTACGATGGAACTTCTGATCCGGTTGATCACCTGGGGGCCTTCCGTGCCATGATGCTGCTTCACGGCGCTTCAGATGCCATGCTGTGCCGAGCCTTCCCATCTACCTTAAAGGGAGCAGCGAGGAACTGGTACTCGGCGTTGAAGCCAAACACGATCTTCTCTTTCGACCAGATGAGCAGTCGGTTCGCGGCCCACTTCATCAGCAGCCGACGACCGAGCCGAGGTTCAGATTCCCTGATGAGCGTCAAGCAGAAGCAAGGGGAATCCATCCGGACTTACGTCACTCGGTTTAACGTCGCGGCATTGGAAGTCCGGGACCTGGACCAGTCTGTCGCGATGGCCGCACTTAAGGGCGGCCTTCAGAAAAATAACTTGCTGTTCTCTCTGGAAAAAAAGTATCCCAGGGACTTCGCCGACCTGCTGGCTCGAGCCGAGAGATATGCCCGTGCGGAAGAAGCCTTCAAATTGAAAGATGAGGAGCTCGTCAGAAAGGACCGGCTGGCGGACGAGGAAGAGCTGGGTGAAGTTCGGCTGCACTCGCAGACCCCCTACGAAAGCAGGCGGGCCCGAACTCCTCGAACTCGCCCTGATAAAGAGGCGCGAAGAAGTCCTCCTCCCGGAAGGTTCCGCCGCTATGCCCCCCTCAACGCTCCTCGAACCCAGATTCTCACCGAAGTAAAAAACCAGCTGCCAAGACCGGAAGGATTACGATCTCCCCCAAATAAGCGCGATCGAAATAAGTACTGCCTCTACCATCACGACCACGGCCACGACACGGAGGGATGCATCCAGCTCCGAGACGAAATTGAGGAGCTCGTCAGAACGGGGCGGCTGGGTAAATTCCTCCGGTACCGGCCTGAAGCAGAAAAAGATCGGCTAAGGGCGCTGCCGTAGCCAGAGACTGCAAGAAGGTCGGCCACCTTACGGCGTCGTTCACATTGCCCCTGGGAAGATCTCGGTGCATCAGCGATTCGTCGTCTCCCAGCAACAAGAGCTTGCACCAAATTGAGGAGGCCAGCATGAGGAGGTCGTCCACCCCGGAACTTATTGCCGAAGAAATGCGGAGGAACAACGTTATCACGATCTTGAAATACAGAATTTGGGGATGCGCTACTAGTAACTTCCTTTCAATAAAATTTCTTTCTTTCGATAATATTATTCCTGGATGCGAAAACCATGTAGTGACAGGGAAAAAGCAGCCAACCGCGAACAACCTCAGTTAGGAACAGGAGGAGAACCTCGTCCTAACACGAGCACCAACCTCGGCTAGAGATAAGATCTCTCCCGAGCGACCGTTCAACAACCTCGGCTAGAGATAAGATCTCTCCCGAGCGACCGTGAACAACCTTCGGTTAGGAACAGGAGGAGAACCTCGTCCTAACGCGAGCACCAACCTCGGCTAGAGATAAGATCTCTCCCGAGCGACCGTTGACAACCTCGGCTAGAGATAAGATCTCTCCCGAGCGACCGGAACAACCTCGGTTAGGAACAGGAGGAGAACCTCGTCCTAACACGAGCACCAACCTCGGCTAGAGATAAGATCTCTCCCGAGCGACCGTTGACAACCTCGGCTAGAGATAAGATCTCTCCCGAGCGACCGTGAACAACCTCGGTTAGGAACAGGAGGAGAACCTCGTCCTAACGCGAGCACCAACCTCGGCTAGAGATAAGATCTCTCCCGAGCGACCGTTGACAACCTCGGCTAGAGATAAGATCTCTCCGAGCGACCGTGAACAACCTCGGTTAGGAACAGGAGGAGAACCTCGTCCTAACACGAGCACCAACCTCGGCTAGAGATAAGATCTCTCCCGAGCGACCGAATCAACCTCGGCTAGAGATAAGATCTCTCCCGAGCGACCGTGAACAACCTCGGTTAGGAACAGGAGGAGAACCTCGTCCTAACACGAGCACCAACCTCGGCTAGAGATAAGATCTCTCCCGAGCGACCGTTGACAACCTCGGCTAGAGATAAGATCTCTCCCGAGCGACCGTGAACAACCTCGATTAGGAACAGGAGGAGAACCTCGTCCTAACACGAGCACCAACCTCGGCTAGAGATAAGATCTCTCCCGAGCGACCGAATCAACCTCGGCTAGAGATAAGATCTCTCCCGAGCGACCGGAACAATCTCGGTTAGGAACAGGAGGAGAACCTCGTCCTAACACGAGCACCAACCTCGGCTAGAGATAAGATCTCTCCCGAGCGACCGTTGACAACCTCGGCTAGAGATAAGATCTCTCCCTGAGCGACCGTGAACAACCTCGGTTAGGAACAGGAGGAGAACCTCATCCTAACACGAGCACCAACCTCGGCTAGAGATAAGATCTCTCCCGAGCGACCGAATCAACCTCGGCTAGAGATAAGATCTCTCCCGAGCGACCGGAACAACCTCGGTTAGGAACAGGAGGAGAACCTCGTCCTAATGCGAGCACCAACCTCGGATAGAGATAAGATCTCTCCCGAGCGACCGTTGACAACCTCGGCTAGAGATAAGATCTCTCCTGAGCGACCGTGAACAACCTCGGTTAGGAACAGGAGGAGAACCTCGTCCTAACGCGAGCACCAACCTCGGCTAGAGACGAGATCTCCCTCCGAAGAAGCTCGGCTGCAGGAGATAAGATCTCCCCCGAGCGCGCACTTCAACCTCGGCTGCAAGAGAGGAGGTCTCCCTCGAGTCGACTTCAACTGATGAAGACAACGTCGCCCCCGAGGAGCTCAAATCCGACCTCGACCGTAGGAGGCGAGATTTACTTCGGCTTCAACATCAGCTTCATCGACTTTAGCTGGAAACGAGTTCCATTTCAACTCCAAACATCGACTGAAGATGAGGTCTCCCCCAAGCCTCAGCCTCAACTTCAGCGTCAATATTGGCTGGAGATGAGACCTCCCCCGAGCTTCAGCTGCAACAAATGCGGAGCCTGGAAGAAGACTTCGGCAGTCGCCTGTTTTGGTACTCCCTTCCCTTCAATTTTTGAACTCGGGAGTGGGGGGGCTACTGTTGGGGATAAATCCCGCTCCTGCCGAAGCCCTGGCCCGACGCTCAGCCCAATGTAACCAGTAGCCGCTGAAGAGCTTTAGCGCCAGGCGCCAGGCCGAGCCCCTACCACGGCCGAACTGCCTAGAGGCCGAACTCCCCTGCACCAAGGTCCGGCCCGAACTGCCTAGAGGCCGAACTCCCCTGCGCCAAGGTCCGGGCCGAACTACCTAGCTGCCGAACTCCCCAGCGCCAGGCTCCGGGCCGAACTCCCACCGCCAGCCGAACTTCCTGACGGCCGAGCTCCTTGGACTCCAAATTAGTGGAACTAGTTACTAGAAAAAAAAAAAAAAACGTTGGAACAGAAGTTTGTTTGCATAAATAAATATTACTAACACTGGTGCATTATTAAACGGTTCAAATAAACATGTACCGAAAAAAAAAAAGGAGGGGGGGCCGGGCACCCATGCCCCGATAACTTTGACCACCGCAACGACGACTAGTTTAAGAAATAGCAAGACCGAGACGGCACCGGCAATACAAAGGGGTGGGAGAAGGCGATGCTCGGCCATCTCTCCTCTCGTTGTTCCGCTCGCCTCCCCTTACTCGCCGCCGCCGCTTTCTTCTCCAACAACCTTTCCTTCCTCTCCCCCTCCGCCATCTCCTCGGTCCCATCTTCTCCTCTTCCACGACCATCCACGCCTCTTTGCCCGCCGGCTAACGGAGGGAGATCTCCGCTCCTGCTGCGGAGAGGGCTCGCCGGCGATATCGGAGGAGGATCTTCTGCGGCCCGATTGATGGAATCCCTGGTGGGTGGGCGGGATCAGGCGATGGAATCTCCAGTGGCGGTTGCTGGGAGTAGCCAAGAAGTTCAATTGAAGCTCGAAGAGCTGAATTGGGACCACTCCTTCGTAAGAGAGCTTCCTGGTGATCCAAGAACCGATGCAATTCCTCGGGAGGTACTTTTTTTATTTTATTTTATTTAGTTTTTAGAACATAGTTTCATTAATTTATTGGACATGTTCCTGAGATTCTGATGCAGTTGTATATTTGACCAAGAATTTACACAATCCACTATATCTTATTTTTGTTTAGGGGTGGAAGGGTTCGGCTTTTATTATCGATGCTTCTGTTGATTAGGTCATGCAGTTTAAAAGTCTCGTGAATGAGCCCTGCGTCGCAGTCTTAACAGGCTTCTTTCTAAGGAAAAAGAAAAAAAATTAATATATTTTAAAAATTACAACTTTAATTATCAAATTGTTATGATGTTGTGATGAATAATCCGGAAGCAGATCGAACTTCTTGATTGGGATAAGCACTTGCGGTGATTCTAAAATTCGGATGTAATGGTCAGATGAATAATTGCCTTGGTGCAATGTGTGGTACTCAATGCCAGTGCATTTTTCATCTCTGCTTAATTTTGTTATGCTTGAGAGTTTCTTTTAGAATACTTATATACCATGCACAATGTCTTTCGAACAAAATCAAGTCTTCTGGTGCATCTTTATGCAGAACATGTCCCTTTTTTGATAACCATTATATAAAGAGATTATTTAAGCCAGTCATCAGACAGAAAGATTTTTTGCTTCCATTTTATGTATGCATTTCTTAGTGCCCCACAAGCCTTCAGCCTAGTGTTTAACCTTGAAACTTGCAATGCTTTGATAGTGGTTAAAAAATTGCATATTAGATGCTGGTGGAAACTTTAGAAAGTATTTATTCACCTATTTTTCTTTATTATTTTTTAAGAAGGAAGTTTAGAGGTGTCCTAGTTAAATAAGGAGTCTTATTTGGAGCTCTTGTCATATCTCTGGCTACAGAAAGGAGGGGAAGGTGTGGTTTTGATGATCAATGTTGCTGTTACCTTCTTCCTATCTGTATTGCTTCTTTGTGTCTAACTTTATTGTCCAAGTTACCTTGAGGAATCACCCTGGTTGTGGAAATATTGCCTTTGCATTTTAGAATTGATATCATATGTCTGTTTTTTGACATAAAATTTAAACACCTCATTTTATAAAAGTATTTCCAGTTGGGTATAGGCATTCTAATCTTAAAGCTAAGTCCTCTTAAAAGAAAGTAGGAAACAACCATGTACACACCTTGTGGTGGATGTCTTCTGCTTATCCAAAAAGACTATTATTGGTATACATGAATAAAGTAAAAGGATGATCCGGCAATGACTGAAATAAATGAATCAAACTTCTCATGCAGGCTTAGTACTTAACAGTCCATAGTAGGTGCAAATGAATGTACAGAAGGGGGAGCAATAACGAGACTAGTTCTGGATATATAGCACCTATATTACAATATTTTGAGGTTTTATTCACTAAATTGCAAACTTTGTTGTGAGTGTCCTACAAAGAAAAAACCTTTGTTATGAATATTTTATGTATCTGGAATAACATCCCTGGAATGTAATGATGCTTTCACGAGAGTAGTTTACATGACCATGTCTACTCGAGGAATAACATAATACTAAATGTTAAATCCTTTCTCTACTTTTCTGTGCATGGTTAGTGTTAATAGAGATGGTTGAACATTCTGAAGTAACCCTTGTTCAGCTTTGATTAGTTTATCATTAATTGTTGATAGCTCGCTGCAATCTATGAATGACCTTTGGTCAAGTAGTATCAAGTACTAGAGTATTGCAAGACTTGCCTATGCTACTAACAGCTAGTGTCCTGGATGCACCAACACCAGGTATGTATCACCATGAAAGTTTATGTCACACTTCCAAGAAGGCATCTAGGCTAACTTTATGTTCTTTATGGTGGGAGGTAAGCAAACTTTGAACAATGAAACAAGAATCGGCTGATCAATGTAACAAAGGCACAAGATTTGTCAAGGGACATTATCTAATTATAGGTATCAACCTATTTAAAGAAGCTATTCCTAGGGGTCTTGATCTAACAAAAACTAGCTTATATCAGGATGCAAAATTCTAAAACAAAGTCAACAACCTCAAATCTGAAGTCAGAACTCACTGATTCTGCATACTGTTAAAAATTTTTAAATAGTTAACAAGCTTAAACCAGTGATCACTATTCTAAGATAAATCATAATATATTGTATGCATGGATAATCCATCAATTGGATAGTAATTAGATGTGATAATAACACTTGCCAACTTTTGTCATAATGAATATATGCAATATGTTGTGATAAGCTGTTGTAGATTGGTAGTCATTGGTGCAAGTTTGTAACAATGTACAGGTAACCTTGTAACAGAAGTATGGTACAAAATGACAATGTAAACCACCACTATGTCATTGCTCAGGGTTCAAACAAAATTCTATATTTGCTTTCTCCTTACATAGTGCACGCAGGCATACACACATAGAGCTGTTAATTTGACATGGGCCCGTCAGGTTAGCCCGCCCCGCCATGTAAATGGGGTGGGTTCGATTCATGTTCTAACAACCCATCTAAAAGTGGGTTAAATAGCCTGCCCCATTTGGATTGCGGGTTCATAGCGGGTCGAGACGGATCGGGGCAGGCTGGCCCTTTTTTTTTTTTTGACCTCCTGCCTTTTTTTTTTTTTTTGACCTTTTGCCTTTTTTTTTTTTGGACCCTCCTTCCTTCCCGTCTTGGCCACAACGCCCTGCGCCCCCCCCCCCCCCCCCCAATCCCCCACCACCTGACCACCCCCGCCTCTCAGTGCCACCCCACCATCCCCACTTGCTCCGCCATCTGCCGACCGCCCCCGCCTCTCGGTGCTCCCCACCCTCCCTGCTCAACCATCCAACCCCCTCGAGCCGCCCCTCCTAGTCACCGCCCCCCCCACCCTTGGCCTCCCTGTCATCGTGCTGTGCACCCCCCCCCCCACTGGGCCGCCTCTCCCTCTCGGTGCCCCGCCCAGCCGCCCTCCCTGCTCACCCCTCAACCCTCGCCACCCCCCTCCCTGGGCCGCCTCTTCCCTCTCGGTCCCTCGCCACACCCCCCCCCCCCCCCCGAGCGCCTCTCCCTGTCGGTGCCCCGCCCCTTCCCGCTCGCCACCCCATCCCTCGCCCCCCGGCCGCCTCTCCTCTTGGTCCCCCGCCCATCTCCGCTCGCCCCTCTGTCCCCCACCCCTCCTGGCCTCCCCGCTTGGTCATCCTCCACCCCCCCCCGGCCGCCTCCACGCTAGCCCTCCGTCCCCCGCCCCTCCCGACCTCCCCACTTGTCTCTGCAGAACTCTGTCAGTTTTTTTTTTTAATATATAAAATTTTGACGGGTTGGCCCGTTTAACCCGTGGCCCATGGCGGGTTGGGTCAGGTTGGGGTCTTTCCAACCCACCAGTTATATGGGCCAGCTCGCTCCTCCCCATTTAGAGGTGGGTTAGGATGGGTCGGAGCGGGCCGGCCCGTCTTGATAACTCTATACACACATTGCATTCTGCATCTTATCCATTTACTGTAGATGTAACAGACTTTTGGTGGTATAGATGGAAGTCAATGTACATGCTGTCCGATATTAAACTTGTGAAAATTTCTCCAGTATGAACCTTCTATTCTGAATTTGAATCCATGAGAAGAGATAACTTGATCCCTCATATGACCGTATATACCCTATTTTGGACCAACCATTACAGTTTGATAATCTCAAACCATTTTGAAGTAGTATACAATCTACCCTTGGGATGCCTTCCAGGAGCTCAAGTGATAAAAAATAATTTAACATATAAGCAAGTGGCTTTCAAATTTGACATATGCCATTTATGAAGTCTGGCATCATTTATGCTTGTTCATGATTATATGACTCTTATTTCTCAGAAATTTGCAAAATTAGATATTATAATCCGTTGAAACTAGAATTGTCATTTCTATCATAGCATGCATAGGTTGTGACATTGTAGGTAAGCTCTAATTTATCATTGCTGATTAAGGTGTATTCACTATGGACTATGGTTCTTGTTTAGGAAGTGATGAATTTGTCTGTCATATGGTTTCCAGGTGCTACATGCATGTTACAGTAAAGTATCGCCATCTGCTGAAGTGGGGAAGCCCGAGCTTGTAGCTTGGTCAGCTTCTGTTGCCAAGCTCCTTGATTTGGATCCTAGAGAGTAGGCAGCTCTACTTATTTCATATTTTCTTCTTTTGGTTATGAAATGATAGAAAGAATACATTGCCTCCATCCATGCAATTATGAGCATGATGCTGTCACTTCTTCAGTAATAGTAATAGAAAAAGAGCTTGCCATCTCTTGTTGTTTTGCTTTGGTTAATTACATTAAGGATGCACTCCATGCAAGTGATCACCTATTTGCATTGAAATTATTTTCCATTGGACTGTTAAGATGTTTTAGTTGACTGTGATAACAATTATTTTCCTTCTTGATGTCATATATTGGCTGGTAGCATTTGAACAACCTCTTTGGAACCTTGGATTATTTCAGAATTTATTTCCTGTATCGATCAACTTACCATAGCTTTTGTAAATACTGGAGGTCTTGGATTATAAGCTACTGGCATCTAGACATCTTTTGACTTTCATCCATATGTTTTTGGCTTACAGATTTGAAAGACCAGACTTCCCGCTAATATTTTCTGGTGCACTGCCTTTGAAGGGAGGGTTAGTTGTCAATCTGATCCTTCACTGAACTCTGTCCCCCAATTAAATTAAATATTTTGTTAGTGGAATGCTGCATTAACAGAGAAGATGAAATGTATTCTGTAGGTTGCCCTATGCTCAATGCTACGGTGGGCATCAGTTTGGTGTGTGGGCAGGTCAGCTAGGGGATGGTCGTGCAATAACCCTTGGTGAGCTTTTAAATTCTCGAGGTGAAAGGTGGGAGTTACAGCTGAAGGGTGCCGGGACGACTCCTTATAGCCGATTTGCAGATGGCCTTGCAGTCTTGCGTAGTAGCATCCGTGAATTCCTATGCAGCGAAGCAATGAATGGACTGGGAATTCCTACAACTCGTGCACTTTGCCTTGTTACAACTGGCAAATATGTTACTCGCGACATGTTTTATGAGTATGTTATTTTTTTGCATTGTTTGCATCTGCTTTCTGGCACCATTATGTACATTTTTGTTGATTAGGTATCATCACATTGGTATGATTTTCAAGGAAATTTTTCACTGTTGCACCTGGAGGTGCCAGCCATACATGGATGATGGATGCATTTAAAATGTATGACTTCCATTAATTCAAATGGATGTTCAATACTTGGCTTTGAAAACTTTCTTAAAAGAAGCAAAATTTTTTCATAAATAATATGAAAACCTTATGATTCCACCACCGGAATTGGATTACATGAGCATTTCTAGATGCTTGTGTTTCTATATCTTGTGAAAAAGTATAATTTTACAATTCTAAGTGAAATCTGTGTGCGCTACATTAGTAATGTTGTGTACTTTGTTCAATGGTTTTGCAAACTATGTTTTCTTTGGAGATATCAGTGTTCATTTTTTGTGGTTGTTGTCTCTGCAGTGGCAATCCTAAGGAGGAACCGGGTGCAATTATTTGCAGGGTTGCTCAGTCCTTTTTGCGTTTTGGTACTTACCAAATCCATGCCTTTAGGGGAAATGAAAACCTTGATATTATTCGTGCTTTGTCAGATTATGCTATCCACCATCATTTCCCTCACTTAGAGAAGATGAGCAAAAGTAATGACATATCTTTTGAGGTCAGCCAGGAAGGTTCTTCAGCAGTTGATTTGACATCTAACAAGTATGCAGGTAATATTCTTCTACATATGGAATTTTTGGTTGGCCAAGTTCTTTATTCTACATATGATGTACCATTAATAAAAGAGCAAGTTCATCTGGAAGATTGTAATCATTATTAATGTATTTGCTATGGATCAAATCAGCTTGGTCAGTTGACGTTGCTGAGCGTACTGCTTCGTTGGTTGCCGGCTGGCAAGGTGTTGGCTTCACCCATGGTGTGCTGAACACAGACAACATGAGTGTGCTGGGTCTAACAATTGACTATGGACCTTTTGGTTTCTTGGATGCTTTTGATCCAAGTTATACTCCAAATACCACAGACCTTCCAGGAAGACGGTACTCTTTTGCCAACCAACCAGATATTGGCTTGTGGAACATCGCGCAGTTTACTGCAACTTTATCAGCTGCACATTTGATTAGTAAAGAGGAGGCAAATTATGCAATGGAAAGGTATGGTGCATTCATTGTCCATTCATGATTTAAAATGTTATCTGTTGTCAGTGATGCTTGTTCTTATGCCATTACAGATATGGGATTAAATTCATGGATGAATACCAGTCAGTGATGACAAGAAAACTTGGTCTATCCAAGTACAACAAGCAGCTGATAAATAAGCTCCTCAACAACATGGCTGTCGATAAAGTTGACTACACAAATTTTTTTCGGTTGCTTTCTAACATCAAATCAGACCCTAAGATTCCAAAAGATGAGCTGCTTGTTCCTCTTAAAGCTGTGTTGCTAGACATTGGCAAGGAGAGAAAAGAGGCATGGACCCGCTGGGTGCAAACCTATATTGAGGAGGTAATTTTCAGTGATGGTTTTTCCTATATTCTGTTTGTTATTCTACAATTGTTTACACATTTTCTCATGAAGAGTTGAGACTCGACCCTCATAACTCGGTTTCTTTTTCATGCTCACATGCCTACTGCTGTCTCTCGTCTTTTCTAGTGATTGTTCTCTCTCTCTCACGCACACACAATTCTGAGGGCATGTGTAGTACAATAGGAAAAGAAGATAGACATGAATACATTGTACTAAGTTTGGTACTCATAGAAATAGGGAATAGTAATGGAGAACTGACCATGATGGTTTTGAGGCAAGCAACAAGCAAAACAAGTGCTCACTTTCTATACAGGAAGTTTGGATTTTGAAGGATTAAGGCACTGGTGAGACTGCTTAAAGAAAAATGGTGGAAGTTTAGAAAAGAGCTTGATATTAGTCTTGAAATTAACAAAGGGTGCATAACTTGATAGATACTAATGGCATGTAGAACTTGAGAGGAATTGACAACCAAGGAGGACAGGCATATTTGATTCCTGATGCCATAACTATGAGATATGGCCGGTCCATGATGCTTTCTCTCCTCATTCTTACCATTGTTCTTATTTCACTTGTATTTTTTTATGAAGTGTGAAACCAGAAACGAGGCATACTTAATTTGCTTTCTAGAAAATCATCATAGTATTGTCAATGGAATACAATTGAGTCAATACAGTATATGATAATCAATTAATGATGGAAATGTGTAGTGAATTTCCTTAAATCTGATTCATCCGTAATCGAGGTAAGCAGTAATATTTTTTTTTGGTGCAACTAGGAGCTTCTGGATTTTTTTTTTTTAATTTTATTTTATTTTTACATTGGAGTGCACTATTATAAATTTATAATTACCAGAACATTCATGAAGTACAAGAATAATTTTATGAATCCATTTTTTTTGTTTTGATGATTTTGCTCCTTTTTAAATAGCTGGTCGCGAGTGGCATTCCGGATGAACAAAGAAAGGTCGCAATGGACTCAATTAACCCAAAGTATATTCTACGGAATTATTTATGCCAAAGTGCCATCGATGCTGCCGAACTAGGTGACTATGGAGAAGTTCACAGGCTACTGAAACTTGTGGAACATCCATACGATGAAGAGCCAGGGATGGAGAAGTATGCACGCTTGCCACCTGCATGGGCTTACAGGCCAGGCGTGTGCATGCTGTCTTGTTCTTCCTGAGGATAGTTTCTACACTCCTACCATATAGTAAATAGCACTAATTGTATTATAGTCTCAGAAAATTTTGCTGTAAATCTGTAATAATGACATATGAAGAGAGCATGTCAATATCAGCATCTTAATTCATCAGTGTAATGTGTAGTGTTTCGGGTATTGTCTACCGGAAGATGAGAATGTCTGCTATTGTTGTTGGACATCAATAAATGATTGAAAGGTAACATGTTTGAGAGAGTTTTACGCAAATGTGTTAAACTTGATCTTTGCCAAATGGCCGAGAGAGGCATGATTGATGCAAGTGCATCCTCGGTGAAGATGGCTATTTGATAGAATGCCTGCTGTAATCCAATAATATGTATTTTTTTCATATAACCCGTCGCAGAGCCAATATCTTACTCGTTTGTGAAATATTTTATTTTTATTTTTTTTGAAAGCTGTCAATATCTTACTCGTTAAAGAGTTAAAGGTAGAAAGGCTACACGAGAGACTTCCATTTTAGTACGAGAGACTTCCATTTTAGTATCAGATGATAGTTTTTTATTTATAAAGAAGAGTCTATTGTTTTTTCTTTTTTAAGAAAATGGAGCATATAGTTAAAGATAAAGAGAGAAGATTTTATCGAAAAAAAAAAAGACCAAGGAAAAAAGGGTGAACAGAAGCGCTTCGTGACCTGGTAAGTTTGTTCTGCATTAATGGTGCAAGCCAGCAAGCCCATCTCCCATGCCTCTTTTCGCTTGGATCGTTGTCCCCGCATTAACGAGCAGGCGGGCAGCGAGAAAACAGCCGCTTAATTGCAGGTCCCATTGGCATAAAACGGTCCCCGAGCAGACCAGGCAACTCGAAGCACGCAGACTAACACAGGTACTTCTGAGAAGGTAAAATACGAGGTTTATCCAGAAAAAGAACCAAGTTTAACTCCAACAGAGTACGGAAGGAATTTATTTATGAAAGAAAATGCCACCGAATGCCACTTGAAAATAGCAGTGATAGCTTTAAAGAGAACTAATACCGACACGAGAACCATTTATGAGGACCACTTCAATAACATAACACATGAGAAAATGGACGACCTCCAGGATCAGTACAAGAGCCGAACAACGGCTCCCGTCTGCTCTATAGCCCCCACCCTGGCTACTCCCGTCCAGAATCGGGCTAGATGCCATATATCCCTCTCTCTCCGCTCCTTTTTCTTCCACAAAGTACCAGGATAAATGATGCAAGACACCTGTGTCAACCCCCATCCCCACTTATATATAAAGTTTTAATTATAAAAATTACAGCAATAGCAATTAAATCTCCGTCTATGGGGACACTTCAGAAACCAGCCCATCCAGCTGGCTGGCTGGTTTCCCCCTTCTTCGTTTCACCGCCACCACCAAACCGCTGCGAGGTATTCCCCTGAACCGAAGTCCCCGACACCCCTGAGCCAGAAGGGATTGCCCTGAAACTATCATCGTCAAAGCCCCATGGTTCATTGGCGGAATAAGTGGTGGTTTGCTTGGTAGCATCCCTGCCGCCATTGGCTGCCCTAACTGTTCGAACTGATCTAGGGTGAATGCTCTTTGGTGTGCTCTGCACCTTTGGCTCTTCAGCAAATGGCTGCCATGGCTTGGGATCTGGGCTGGGTGTTGCAGGGCTATCTGCAGACATCCCTTGTTGGAGCTCCCACACTGATCCTATCTTCTCCCTTGGCTGCAACAATGATCATCATAGGAAAGTTGCATTAGTTTACACGAAACTCCGGTGCTATTACAATAGGCAATAGCTAGAGGGAAGCCACGATACAAACATTTATTACCGGAGTATCGGACTGTGTGCTTCCAGGAGATGCCTGGGCCTTTGAGCTGTCTTTGCCTGCAGGTGATGAGATTGTTGCTGCAAGGGCACGCTTCAGCTCCTGGATCTCCTGCCTCTGGGAGCGGCAAATGGCAGACAGCTTTTCATATTTTGATGTTATTTCTTCTTTTTCCATGCTAACCTGCTTCAGCTCTTCCTTCAGCCTAAATAACTCTGCTTCCAACCCTTTGTCCGCTAATATACTCTTATTGTTAATATTACCAGCAACATTTGCAGACTGGTGCTTACTGGTATCAAACTCAGCCACAAATGCGTTGAATGCCTTGTTCTGAAAGCTGGCTTTACCATCAGGATCAGATGCTCTGGTTTTCTCCAAGCCTTGCTCTGAGCCGCCGGGAGAAAATCTTATTTCAAAGTCGTCAGCTGGGGCAGCGTCAAAGCTCTCAGGAGAGTTCCTATGGACACTCCGTTGGAGATGCTGTTCTTTTGGAGGACTGGCTCTATTCTCAGGTATTCTTCGATTGTGCTTGGATGCCATTTTGTTGGCTGGTTCTTTGTCAAATATGGGTCCCTTATTCTCTTCAGTGTGCAAATCTTGAACATGCTGGCTAGTCCAAAACGCACCCAATTGTCCACCATCCCCGGCAACCTTTGAAGTTGATGAACGTGAGGTATTTTGAATGTGTTCTCTTGATGGTGGTGGTGGTGGAGGGCTCCTACGAGGCATTGCTAATGTTCTTTCTCGAACTCCTGCCAAAACAAATCCAGTGCATCAGGATCATGAAAGTTGCAGGTCAACATAGAACTTAAAACTTCAGAAAGTTCAACATTATTGCAAATGTGACAACGATTTTTTTCTTTCTTTCTGTTTAATATAATGTGACTGCAACCAGAAAAGTTATCATTATCTATCTTCTTTATGTCGTTTAACTTCCAAAAGCCGCATTCATATATAACCCAATTCTAGTACTTATATGTAGGGAGCTAGTAATAATTTGTGGAATATTTCTTGCTTTTAACAAATGACCAACACCAACAAGCAGAGTCCACATGGATCTAAAAACTTCAATCATGCGAAACTTTCTTTGATAAATTTTTAAAGCACGCAATGAAGTAAATCTAAAATATGTAAATGATAAGCATGATAGTTTGGAATATTCCCACCTTCATCCTGCACATCTGCCACAGGTGGGCATATGTCAACATTTGATGCAGATGGAGACCCATCAGGCAAATGCTCCTGCAGCTCTGCCGGCAGTAGCTCGTTAACACGGAACCATACCTGTTATAAGAAATGATTTGGCATCAGAAAGAGGAGTGTGTGCTTGACATCCCGTGGGCTGTCACACATGCAACAATCTAAAACTAACCTAGATTCATGGAGATGAATGGGCAATCAAGCAAAGCCCTTGCCTGCGTGATGTCTGGTCTGGCATCTGGAGAGGCTTCAAGCATGTCTTTAATCAGACTTGTCACGGAAGCACTGTACTTAGGTAACTCTGGGATGCGATAATTTCCATTAAGAATTTGAAGCTTTGATTCACCATCAAATGCAGATTTAAAGTAGCAAATTCTGTACAGTAGGCATCCAAGAGCCTGCAGCAGAGCGAAAAATCACTTTAGTACTAATTTCCATTCGCTGGGAACACACAAAATCAATGATCATTATATATAGGTTCATACAGGATTACAGGGTACATTTCCCTTGGATTCACCACAAACATCAACTTGTTGCACAATGTTGGTTACTACTAAGTGATAATGCTGAAATACTTGGCATAAACATATTGTTCTTTAAACTTTGAATCAGACATCGACAACACTTCAAACTGTGAAGTGGAAAAATGAAGAAGAAAAGAAAACCTTTATCTGTGAAACGTCAAAAGGTATTATTCAATATGGTACAAGAGGCTACTTACCCAAATGTCTACTTTCTCACTGATAACTTCCCTTCTGTATAGATCCCACATCTGCAACCAACAAATTATGGAACAAATTAGCATTTTTTCTAGCAAATGAATCAAGTACACATCAATGTCAAGTGATGAAAAGAAGTCTGCACATCAAACCTCAGGGGCTCTATATGCAGGGGTAGTGTGCTTTCTGATATTATCTTCTTCAATGCCCATCTCTTCAGGCCTGTTGAAGCACTTGTGATTGGTTGAGGTGCTACCAAAGTCACACAATTTCCAAGCTCCATCAGCTCCAAGTAGAACATTCTCAGCTTTCAGATCTCTGGATAATGCAAAAAAAGCCCATGTGATGACAGGTCTCAGAGTTAAAGATAGCACTACTTTCTCTTCTCAGGTGAGAATGTGAGATACTGAGGTCTGGTTTCTCCTTATAATGAAAGAATAGTCTCATATCCAGAATGAGTTATCAGGAAACATTATGGTCGGCCATTAAATCTTCATTTTAGTGAAGAAAAATACAATAACATTGCATCAGCAAGGACTAGCAAATCAATAAAGCGAATTGAGGACTACAAAATTTTTAACCTTATCATGTTAATATGACTGATATTGATGCATCTATTTGGACAAACCTCACTAGAATAAGGAACGTATACCTCAATTTCTGTCCAACCAAAAGTGAACATAAAACATTAATATCAAGCTGGAGCTACATAAAAGTATCAGAGCCCATTGAATGAACATACACAAAATCAAGATATCAACAAACAGTGGTATACCTATGTGCAATGGGTGGTGACTGGCAATGCATGGCAAACACTGCATTGCAAACATCTCGGAAAATCAAAAGAATCTTCTTCTCCTCAAAGTATCCTGCCCCTCTGTTCTCCAGCACCGTAACCAATGATTTCTCGCAGAACTCCATCACAAGCAGTGCCTCCTTTGTCCGACCCATGTCAAGGATCGTATGTGCAACAAGCATGACAACATTTGGATGCCCTTTGAGCAGCTTCATCACTGAAATCTCCTTCATTACCAGCTCCAACGACTCCCCATCCTGACAAATCACGTGCTTCAGTGCATATTGCTTGGATGAGTTTACAGCATCACGGGCGAGGTAGACACAGGAAAATCCCCCTTCTGCTATGACATTTCGGACATGGACTTTCAGACTGCCAACCTCAACTGTGCGACCTTCCAGGCCGGCTTGTTCTTTCGGCATGAACTGCTTGAACCTCCACATGATCAAAATGAGCAGAACCAAAACTTAACAATCCTGGCTTTATCAAATTAAACCTTCGAAGGGTTCTTAATCAGTATCACAAGAGCTCTGGATCCAGATTAAGAGTGTAGAGTACAAAAGCTAATTTTGGAATATGAGGTTTTTTTCTGAATCCAGATCTAACTTCTTGTTTACAACACCCAGATTAACACCTTGCTCTGCTAAATGGTGGATCTTTTTTTTTTGTGATGATTATTGAACCGAAATAAATCAATACGATCTGAAGATCTTGGACCAACAGAGCTTTGATATTATCCGAAAACTAAAACTAAAAGCCTTAAACTGGTTAAAAATTTCTTTAATCTCAAGTCAAATTTTCATTTCAACAATCGGTAAGTAATTCTGGCAAACTGCCGATCTTCTTGATATGCTTAAACTTGCGTGCAATATTTGTTAGATGACCTGAAATCATGAAGTGAACCATAAATCAGCGAGATTTACAATATCTATACCTCCTCGAAGTAGAGCAATTACAATCCAAACAACTGATTCTTACTAAAACCCAACCAATCCAGAAGAAATCTACCGACTTTGATTGGATCCGATTCTTATATAAAGATCTAATTTCAGGAAAGTGTTTTCCCGAAACGATCCACATTTCAAACTCCGAAATCTACTTCAGCTTCATATTTGAACCACGGAACCGACAGATCCATTATCTACCGATGGATTCGCAGCTCAATGAACTAGAAATCACACGGAGATCATTCTTCTACTATTCGATTTGCAATTAAACAACAAAATACAGTACAAGATCTGAGAATTCAAAAAAATAACCCGGATCTACACTTCCGAACTCCAGTACGAAGAGAAAAAACCCTAATAGGCGGAGACCGACGCACCTTCAAGATTCGAGCCTCCGGAGGCGACAAAGATCTCGATCGGAGGGGTTTGGGCTTTGATTCTTGCGGAAGAGCAGAGATATGAGGCCTTTCCAATGATCAAAAGAACGGAAATGGGGCGCAAGAACCAAAAAGAGCTTTTCCCCCACTACCCACTCTTTTTCCCTCTTTACACCACGCCGGTAGGAGATGGCTAGGTATTTATAGGCCACCGTCTACCCCGCGAATGGGCGCGAGCGCCCGGTCGTCGGTCACGTGCGAGTGAGAAGCGGTGGTGTCCGTGTCTCGTACCCTCATTCCGTGAACCCGACGACTCCACTGATGGATTATTTATTAAGGGATGAATCCATCAATCACCATCGTCTGATTGTAGTGGATGTCCGGTGTCCCTCTTGATAACAATATTTGCATCATTTTCTTTTTTTTTAAAAAACAAACGCGCAGCTCCTTGTACCTGATTGGGATCCAATCTGGTATTACATAATTTAAGCACAGATTTAAATAGATCAAAATTTTATAATAAAAATTTTAGATAATCTAAATTACTAGATGTAATTTATTATTTTAATATTATTTATAAATAAAAAAATTATATAATTTATATATCAAGTACTTAAAAATTTAACAATATAAATAAAATTAAATTAAATATATTTTTTTAATTATTTAAGATATTGATTAAAAATTTATAATCATATAATAAATCATTTGAATCACGTATCTTAATTATCCAATTTTGATATGATTAAATATGAATTTAAAATTTTTTTTATTTTAATATTTTTGAACTTAGAATATCCGTTGATCTATATTTAGATCATTATAAATTAGTATTTGATGAGGTGAACACAAATAAAATGTTCTTAAAAAGATTATATATATATTTTGCTTGCATTTGCCAATAAGCAGTAATGCATGCTGCTGGCACATGTTAAGAAAGATCCGATGTCCTCATAAACTGCGAGGCCTCGGACATGGTGTTTTCATGCCCATGTGACGTGCATTTTAAATACCACTAAGACGAGTTGTTAAACTACATATGTTGTGTTGTTCTACCAAAAAAAAAAAAAAAACTACATATGTTGTGTTCCCTTTTTTTCCTAATTGTTAGTTAAGAAAGCAAGCTGAGTTTGATTTAGGATCGAATTTAGCTCCCTAAGCCAACTTTTGATATTCAATTTTGTTAGTTTTGTTGGGCTAACATCAGGGTTATTGCTTCAACTATGAAACTTACTATTTTTGAGCGGTTGCAGTTTGTTGTTTTGAGGCCTTTTAACAGAGGAGGATTCTCTCAGCTTCACATGGATCTGGCATACGGTCTATCCTTGTAACCGTGATTGGGAAATAGCCCTCTTCAGATCACATGCAGATTGGAAAGGTTTCCAACTCTTACCTACGATTAGACTAGCTCAGGGATTGGATGGCCCGCTCAGCTTGCTGGACAACTAGATTTTAAGACCGATAGATTGAGTTAGATCTAAGTTATGAGTCCCTTATGAAACAGGCTGAACTCGAATTTTGGTCAGCCCGATCCAGACCCGGATATTTTATATACATATCTTCCTAATTCGAGTCCATCCATTGGATCCGGTCCTCGTTGATCTAATTAAGTGGCCGCCATTCCGGTTCGCTTGATTAACCGAAGAACGGGGCGGCAAAGGTTCTTGCCTCCTTGCTACGGTCTTGGTCTGTCAGTCTACTCGAAAGGGCAGAGGTGCTTTGCCTCTCGTCTCCTCCTTTTATTCGAAAACATGGTGGTTCCTCGCCTTGATCCACTAGTCCACCCTGACCTTGCCGCCTGGATTGCCGGGCCACCGCTTCTCCCAGGCAGTGATGGATGCCCTTCTCTCCTGCCCCACCGCCCCCGCGACGCGACGACGTCACAGCCCGGGAATCTGGAGGAAGCGGGCGAGGATCGGCGAGGGCGCGGGTGGATGTGCGCAAGCCAGCGGTGCCCAGGGCGGAGAGAGGAGGGGAGAGCAAGTGGGTGACGTTGGACGCATGCAGGGGGATGACGTCGGGTTCACCACCAGCTTGGGGGGAAGGGGGGGTGTGATGGTGTGAAGACGGAGAACACAAGCTTTGGTAGCGGCGGTGGCGGTGGGGGAGGAGGAGGGCGAAGGTGGCGGTTTTTTACATGCGGGCGACTGCATCATTCTTGTGTGAGTTATACTCAAAAAACCAGAAACAAAAGGCCTGAGGTTATACCTCATCTTGTTGTCAGACCTAGCATTTGGCAACATATAATCCAATCAATCATACTAATTACCTTCTAGAAGATATACCGAACCATGAAAGAAAGTCTAGGTATTAAGAAGAAGTGGATAAGCCTCTAGTTGCTTCGTCTAGTCTCGGATCTGGTCGATAATAGCAATAATATCTTTCTATAAATTCTTTTTCCTCGGCTCATGCTTGCTGAGGAAGCAACTAGAGGAAGGCTCAAATCCTTAGATGGAAGGCTCAAATAGATCTGAGATCCTACCACCAGCAACCTGATGTCTGCACCCTAAATGATATCAAAATGGATTAAAGTTAATATTCACAAATTCCAAAAAAAAATGCTTCCAAAAAATCAAAAGAACCTTCTAGATCGCTGCAGAAACAGTATTGAAGTCCTAAAAATCTAAGACATCAAGGAACATGCCAGCAATATCAAAACGCTATACTTTATAGTTGAGTAAATGGCTCTCTCTAACATCCAGGTATAATCTCGACTTCAAAGATCAGACTATTCCTAAAAAATCAGATTTGATACTTGACATATGCCAACCTACCTCGCTAAATATAGGTTGACACTTCGACCATACTTTGATGGATCGCATCCTTAATGGATCGCATTTGGAAAGTGATCTAGCCAAAGTCATTGCTTGTCTCTCAAGGTTGACCACCTGCCATTCTCTAAATCAATCTCATCCTTGGACAATGCAGGAAGGCATGCTCTATCGACACATCCTCCAATCCATAAATCGAGCAAGAAGCTGGAAGTTCCTTATCTCTATCCCTAAGTAACATATACATCGAAAGTCGATCACAAACAATCTTTTAGAGAAAGAGCCTCATTCAGAAATACTTTTTATATTCAAGCAATCTTGATCCTCTTATCTAGTACAGGTTTGCACATCTTGGAGAGATTTCTTGTAGGAGTCTTTGGGCAACATGATCAGCTCCACACCTTCAAGTCCTAACTCTAATGGATGGAAATCGAAATGGTGAGAATCGAAAAGATTGCTGGATTTTGATGACAATGACTCTATCCATCTCAACACTCTCAAACTCTCTCTTTCTCTTCTTACTCTCCTCCAAAATAATAATAATAATAATAATAATAATAATAATAATAATTTTTTCTTGAAATTCATCAGCATGCCGATAGCTACATTTATGTATATTGGGCCTAAATAGGTGTTGAAAGCCATCAAGTACAATAAGAAATACTTTATGCACCATGTGTAATGCAATAAAATTAATGTGGAGTATATAGTCTAGTTACATTAGACTATATAGGCACCACTTTTCAATGTGCATTTAATGGTTGAGTTATTTTTTTTTTTTTGTTTGAAATTTTGAATGATGAAAATGCTCTTCTTCTTTTGAAAATAATTATAACATCCTATGGTTATATTGTGATATTATAGGATAAAATTATGACATTCTATCATAATTTTTTTTTTCAAAAATAAAAAAGAGATCTTTTTATAATTAAAAATTTAAATGATGAAAATACTCCTTTCTTATGATATCATAGAAAGTTATAATTTAACTGTAGGATGTCATAATATGACCACAGGATGCCATGATTTTTTTAGAAGATGAGAGATATTTTCATCATTCAAAATTTCAAAAGAAAAAATAGAATTATAGATATTAAATGCATGTTGAAAAACTGTGGTTACGTAGTGTTGGGAATAAATCCCGCTCCTGCCGAAGTCTAGTTCGATGCCCAATCTAATGCAACCAGTAGCCACAGAAGAGCTCCTGGGATGTCCAACAGACGGGTCTTAGCCGAACCCCTCCAACCGGTCGAACTGCTTAGCGGCCGAGCTCCTCGAACTCCTAGCGTCCGAGCTCCTTCGGACCCGTTCAGCCGGCCGAACTGCTTAGTGGCCGAGCTCCTTGGACTCCAAGCGGTCGGGCTTTAACGGAATCCCCCGACGTCCGAACTCCTCAGCGGTCGCCCTTCGGCCGAATTTTTCAAGCGGCCGTTCCTTCAGCCGACCGAGCTCCTCCGAACTTCTCTACAGCCGAACTCCTCCCGAGCTTTTCCTTCATCCGAACTCTCCTACAAGTCCGAACTTCTCTGGACGAACAACGAAACTGGACGGTATGACCGTCACTACTGACGACGCCACTCTCTCCATAACCAGTCCCATACGGCCCATGACCTGCCAGTATGGTTGTTACCATCCGTCTGATGGTGCCTTCCTCTCCGTATCGAACTTCATGCGACCCACGACTCGCCAGTATGGCTGTCACTATCCACCTGACAATGCCTTCCTCTCCATGTCGAACTTCATACGGTGGTATGGCCATCACCATCAACTAAGCTCCGCCTATAAAAGACTCTCCAGATACGTTAATTCGAATCTCTCTAATCTCTAAGCTCTCCTCTTCTCTTCCAAGCTTCGAAACTCATTCCGAGCACTCCATTCCTGTTGGTCAGAGCTGACTTGATTATCGGAGGGTCCTACCGGAGCCAACCCCCCACCGACTCCGGATGGAACTTTATTTTGCAGGTCTCCGATGGCGACCTCATCGGCCTCCACTCCAACGGATCTCGATGACGACCAGTTTCTGCATCAATAGATTAATGCTAGAAGGAGGACGGGGCTCGAACCTCCTAGATTTTCTTATTTTTAAAGGAGTGCTTGGCGACTTTTCTCTTCCCCCTCCAGAGATCTTCCTTTTCTCTCCTGAAGAGAAAATGCCTCTAGGAGAGCTTCGACTCGGCGACTGGCTCTCATTGCAGTCCCGGCAGCTCAGGCTCCATCCGAAGCCACCGCAGATGTAGAACAGTTCAACCTGCTGGTCGGATTCGCGGCCCCATCGAGATGATGCAGGCCGTGCGACAACCTCTGGTGGAGACTTTGTCAGTAAACCCACCATGAGGATGCGAGGAACTGACCTTAAGGAAGAGCATTTGGGCATACCAATCGCCCTTAGGAAGAAAAAATGGAGAGCAGAAGATCTTTCGTGGAAGGTTTCACCAGGAGGTCGGAATGAAGTTCGGCGGAAGAAAGCTGAACTCCCCCAAAAGCTGTCATCGGAATGACGTTCGGCGCAAGTGAGGCCGAACTCCGCCTCGAAGCTCGTCAGCGGAATGAAGTTCAACGCAAGTGAGGCCGAACTTCACCTCGAAGCTCATCATCGGAATGAAGTTTGGCGCACGCAAGGCCGAACTCTCCCCTCAAATCTCATCATCGGAATGAAGTTCGACGCAAGTGAGGCCGAACTCCGGCTCGAGTACGTCACCAAGGAAGCCCCGACGAAGCGACATGAAGTTCTCTCGCAGGTTTTCCAAAGGAACGAAATGAAGTTCGATCGCGCTCACGGACTCCCTCCGAAAGCAGGCGTAAAGTTCTTCCACAGGTTTTACAACCCCGAACTTCTCGAGCTCGCCACCAAGGAAACCTGATAGAGGGGCGCAAAGAAGCCCTCCTCCCGGAAGATTCTGCGACTATGCCCCTCTCAACGCTCCTCGAACTCAGATCTTCACCGAAGTTAAGAACCAACTGCTAAGATCAGAAGGATTACGGTCTCCCCCAAACAAGCGCGATCGAAGCAAGTAATGCCCCTACCATTGCGACCACGGCCACGATACTGAGGAATACACTATGCTCCAAGACAAAATTGAAGAGCACGTCAAAAAGGGACGACTGGATAAATTTCTTCGACGCCAGCCTGAAGCAAGAGATGATCGGCCAAGGGTGCTGCCATAGCTAGAAATGATGAAAAGGTTGGCCGCCTTGCGGCGTCATCAACATCACCCCCGGGAGGAGCTTGGTACATCGACGATTCGTCACCTTCCAGCGTCAAAGCCAAGAGAAGCATGCTTCAAATTGAGGAGGCCGGCATGAGATAGAGGAGGTCATCTGAACGGAACTTACTGCCCGAGGGAACTCCGAGGAACAACGCCCCGACGACCCTCAAACGGAGATGTGCTGTTCGTAACTTTCCTTCGGTAAAATTCTTCCCTTCCAACAATATTATTTCTAGATGCGAAAACTATGCGATGATAGGGAAGAAGCAGATTGCCGTGTTAGGAACAGAAGGAGAACCTCGTCCTAATGCGAGAAACAACCTCGGCTAGAGATAAGATCTCTCCTGAGAAGTTCGGCCAGAGATAAGATCTCTCTCGAGCATTAACCTCGGCTAAAGATAAGATCTCTCCCGAGCGACCGTTGACAACCTCGGCTAGAGATAAGATCTCTCCCGAGCGACTGAGTCAATCTCGGTTAGGAACAGGAGGAGAACCTTGTCCTAACACGAGCATCAACCTCGGCTAGAGATAAGATCTCTTTCGAGCGATCGAGTCAACCTCGGTTAGGAACAGGAGGAGAACATTGTTCTAACCCGAATATCAACCTCGGCTAGAATAAGATCTCTCTCGAGCGACCGTGGACAACCTTGGCTAGAGATAAGATCTCTTCCAAGCGATCGAGTCAACCTCGATTAGGAACAGAAGGAGAACCTCGTCCTAAATCGAACATCAACCTCGGCTAAAGATAAGATCTCTCCCGAGTCAACCTCGGTTAGGAACAGGAGGAGAACTTCATCCTAACTCGAGCATCAACCTCGGCTAGAGATCTAAGATAATCTCTCCGAGAAGTCGGCCAGAGATAAGATCTCTCCCAAGCGACCACCTCGGCTAAGATAAGATCTCTCCCGAGCGACCATTGACAACCTCGATTAGGAACAGGAGGAGAACCTCATCCTAACGCGAGCATCAACCTCGGTTAGAGATAAGATCTCTTCCGAAGCGAAGCAACCTCGGCCTAGAGATAAGATCTCTCCCGAGCAGTTCGGCCAGAGATAAGATCTCTTCCGAAAAGCGACCACCTTCGGCCTAGAGATAAGATCTCTCCCTAAGAAAATTCGGCCAGAGATAAGATCTCTCCCGAAAAGCATTAACCTCGGCTAGAGATAAGATCTCTCCCGAGAAGTTCGGCCAGAGATAAGATCTCTCTCGAAAAGCATTAACCTCGGCCAGAGATAAGATCTCTCCCGAGCGATCGTTGACAACCTCGGACTAGAGATAAGATCTCTCCCGAAGAAGTTCGGCCAGAGATAAGATCTCTTCCGAGTATTAACCTCGGCTAGAGATAAGATCTCTCCCGAGCAGTTAACGGCTCGACTGAGATAAGATCTCTTCCGAGCGACCGTTGACAACTTCGGCCTAGAGATAAGATCTCTCCGAGCGACCATTGACAATCTCGATTAGGAACAGGAGGAGAACCTCGTCCTAACGCGAGCATCAACCTCGGCTAGAGATAAGATCTCTCTCCGAGCGACCACCTCGGCTAGAGATAAGATCTCTCTCGAGAAGTTCGGCCAGAGATAAGATCTCTTCCGAGCAAAGCAACCTCGGCTAGAGATAAGATCTCTCCCGAGCGACCATTGACAAACTCGGCTAGAGATAAGATCTCTCCCGAGCAATCATTGACAACCTCGATTAGGAACAGGAGGAGAACCTCGTCCTAATGCGAGCAAAGTCGAAGTTAGGAATGGGAGAAGAACCTCATCCTAACGCGAGCGCCCTCATCAACCTCGGCCAAAAGAGATAGGATCTCTTCCAAGCGATCGTGCTAACTTCGGTTGGAGAGCTTCAACTTCAACCTCAGTTAGATAAGGTCTCCCCCAAGCGACCGGACCCAACCTCAGCTGGAGAGCTTCAAACTTCAACCTCGGCTAGAGATGGGATCTCTCCTGAGCGATCGTGTCAACCTCAGCTGGGAGAGCTTCAACTTCAACCTCGACTAGAGATAAGATCTCTTCCGAGCGACCGAGTCAACCTCGGTTAGGAACAGGAGGAGAACCTCATTCTAATCCGAGCATCAACCTCGGCTAGAGATAAAAATCTCTCCCGAGCGACTGTGGACAACCTCGGTTAGAGATAAGATCTCTTTCGAGCGATCGTGGATAACCTCGGCTAGAGATAAGATCTCTCCCGAGCGATCGAATCAACCTCAATTAGGAATAGGAGGAGAACCTCGTCCTAACTCGAGCATCAACCTCAGCAGCTAGAGATAAGATCTCTTCCGAGAAGTTCGGCCAGAGATAAAGATCTCTTTCGAGCGACCACCTCGGTTAGAGATAAGATCTCTTCCGAGCGACCGTTGACAACCTCGATTAGGAATAGGAGGAGAACCTCGTCCCTAACGCGAGCATCAACCTCGGCTAGAGATAAGATCTCTCCGAGCGACCACCTCGACTAGAGATAAGATCTCTTTCGAGAAGTTCAGCCAGAGATAAGATCTCTTCCGAGCGACCACCTCGGCTAGAGATAAGATCTCTTCCGAGAGAAATTCGGCCAGAGATAAGATCTCTTCCGAGTATTAGCCTCGGCTAGAGATAAGATCTCTTCCGAGAAGTTCGGTCAGAGATAAGATCTCTTCTGAGCATTAACCTTGGCTAAAGATAAGATCTCTCCTGAGCGACTGTTGACAACCTCGACTAGAGATAAGATTTCTTCCGAGAAGTTCGGCCAGAGATAAGATCTCTCCCGAGCATTAACCTCGGTTGGAGATAAGATCTCTCCCGAGCGACCGTTGACAACCTCGACTAGAGATAAGATCTCTCCCGAGCGACCATTGACAACCTCGGTTAGGAAACAGGAGGAGAACCTCGTCCTAACGCGAGCATCAACCTCGGCTAGAGATAAAAATCTCTCCCAAGCGACCACCTCGGCTAAAGATAAGATCTCTCTCGAGAAGTTCGGCCAGAGATAAGATCTCTCTCGAGCATTAACCTCGGCTAGAGATAAGATCTCTTCCGAGCATTAACCTCGGCTAGAGATAAGATCTCTCCCGAGCGACCGTTGACAACCTCGACTAGAGATAAGATCTCTCCCGAGCGACTGTTGACAACCTTGGTTAGGAACAGGAGGAGAACCTCGTTCTAACGTGAGCAAAGTCAAAGTTAGGAATGGGAGAAGAACCTCGTCCTAACGCGAGCGCCCTCATCAACCTCGACCAAAAGTGATAGGGTCTCTTCCGAGTGACTGTGCTAACTTTGGCTGGAGAGCTTCAACTTCAACCTCGGTTAGATAAGGTCTCCCCCGAGCGATCGGACCAACCTCGGCTGGAGAGCTTCAACTTTAACCTCGGCTAGAGATGGGATCTCTCCCGAGCGACCGTGTCAACCTCAGCTGGAGAGCTTCAACTTCAACCTCGATCAGATAAGGTCTCCCTCGAGCGACCGAACCAACCTCGGCTGGAGAGCTTCAACTTCAACCTCGGCTAGAGATGGGATCTCTTCCGAGTGACCGTGTCAATCTCGGTTGGAGAGCTTCAACTTCAACCTCGGTAAAAGATAGGGTCTCTTCCGAGCGACCGAAACAACCCCGGTTGCAGATCAGACCTCTTTCGAGCATCCATATCAACCACGGCAGGAGATGAGATCTCCCCCGAGCTTCGACCTGAACCAGCACGGAGCTCAAAAGAAGACTTTGGCAATCGCCTTCCCTGCACTCCCTTCCTTCGAGTCTCGAACTCGGGAGTGGGGGGCTAGTGTTAGGGATAAACCCCGCTCCCGTTGAAGTCTAGTTCGATGTCCAGTCTAATGCAATCAGTAGTCACAAAAGAGCTCCTGAAACGTCCAGCAGACGGGTCTTAGCCGAACCCCTCCAGCCAGTCGAACTGCTTAGCGACCGAGCTCCTCGAACTCCTAGCGTTCGAGCTCCTTCGGATCCGTTCAGCCGACCGAATTGCTTAGCGGCCGAGCTCCTTGGACTCCAAGCGGCCGGACTTTAACGGAATCCCCTGATGCTCGAACTCCTCAGCGGTCGTCCCTCGGCCGAACTTCTCAAGCGGCCATCCCTTCAGCCGATCGAGCTCCTTCGAACTTCTCTACAGCCGAACTCCTCCCGAGCTTTTCCTTCAGCCGAACTCTCATACAAGTCCGAACTTCTCTGAACGAACAACGAGACTGGACGGTATGGCTGTCACTACTGACGATGCCACTCTCTCCGTAACCAGCCCCATGCGGCCCATGACCTGCCAGTATGGCTGTCACCATCCGCTTGATGGCGCCTTCCTCTCCGTACCGAACTCCATGCGGTCCACGACTCGCCAGTATGGCTGTCACCATCCATCTGACAACGCCCTCCTCTCCATGCCGAACTCCATACGGTGGTATGGCCGTCACCATCAACTAAGCTCCGTCTATAAAAGACCCTCCAGATACGCTAATTCGAATCTCTCTAATTTCTAAGCTCTCCTCTTCTCCCCCAAGCTCCGGAACTTATTCCGAGCACTCCATTTTTATTGGTCAGAGCTGACTTGATCGTTGGAGGGTCTTGCCGGAGCCACCCCCCATCGGCTCCGGACGGAACTTTATTTTGCAGGTCCCCGCGGCGACCTCATCGGCCTCCACTCCAGCGGACTCCGGCGACGACCAGTTTCTGCGTCAACACGTAGCCCAATCAGATGGGATAATATATTTTTCTATACTGGATGTGGTGTACAAAAAATTTCTCCAAGCATGATAGTACTAGAAGTATTATAGTTGCACTTGTTCTAGAAAGCTCAAGGCCCGGCCCGTACAAATATTGGGCTTGGACATGGAAAGTATGCCCGAATGCTGGGCAGGCCAGGCCTCAGGTCCGATTAATTTGTGCATCTAGAGCTGAGCCCAGCCCGCCCGATGACCTAGTTCTATGCAGTGATTGTGATACTCTTGGTATCCAAGTTTTTTTGTTTGTCTTTGGTCCAACAATTTTCTTTTTCTGTTGGCACTCATTTGCCGATTTGGACCGTACGAAGCAGTCCGTCGTTACTTTTCTGAGTGAGACCTGAATTATACGGCAAACCATCCAGCCAGAACACCTATCAATTACCAATATAGGTTTATGCACCGGTGTTAGGTCCAGTTCGTGGTTCCATCTTCTGACTTTCTTGAGCATTGGAGATGGATTTTATCCCGCTTTAGGTAGGTCGTGGATCAAGGCTGTTCATGGGCCGGGCTAAGCTTTATCCGAAAAAATAATCTTGACATGGCCTGATCTGAAAGATAAAATTGCTAGGGCAAAACTGAACAGCCTCCGTCTCTTCCTTTATATTTATTTGTGTGCACTCTTACTACCAAACATTGATTCTTGTTTGGGGTATTCGGTTTATATTAGCCATGCCCAACTGCTGGCAATCTTAGCCTCCATTTTTTTCAATCAAAAAAAAGAAAAAGAAAAAAAAAAGGCCATGTCCAAAGAGGCTGGCCAATCCCTGAATCCAGCAGGAATTCCAGCTCAATTCTATTGGATTGAACAAATAGGCCCTAGACGAATTTGCAAGAATTCCAATCTGCTGGGTGTTGACTGGTAATCTTGGCCCGTTTATTACTTAATCATAACCTCCTGCTCAGGCTCGGTGCGAATGGGTATGGAATGGAATGGGATGGCCCTAAGCTCCCTACCGCTCCGGCCGAAAAAAAAGGGTAAAGCGTCTGCACTCAAAAAAAAGCGTCTTCTTCTTTTAAAATCATAATTTGAGATCAGCCTACCTAGCCCCATAACGTACCCAGTCGGCAGTCCGTTTATTATACGAGCTATGGATTCAAATTAGGCCCAGTCCATGGGTTAGTGCGTTAGATGCAACCCAGTGCTTTCAAGTTCGGCCCAGTGCATGGGCTATTACATCCAATCAAAGCCCAGTTCAGGTTTTGACCAGTCTTTTTGGAACAACAGGGCAGGTTCAAACTGATGTACAGTTATCGGAAGCCCAGGATGCATGTAGATCATGACGTAAACGCACATGTCGGGAATCAAGATTTTGGGTCGTACCGATGCAACAACACAATCTACCTCGACGAACCTGGAACCAAGTGGATGATTAAAGCTACTGGAATTATTTGCGGACTACCATGTTGGACGTTCCAATTAATTTTTCATATATTTTCGCACAGATGTTTTTTCTTTAGATTGGTATGGATAAAATCGGTTTCACCCAAAAAAAAAAAAAAAAGAAGCTACTACCTCATAATTTCCAAAATTAAAATTAACATGGTGTGGATTACATGCCTTTATCCATGCTAATATCTGTTCAAGTAATTGGAAAGGTAGATAAAGTTTTCCTCCTGTCTTCGTCTTTCAGTTCTCTTCCATATTCCTCGTGCTTGACCCAAGTATCTACTTCGTCCATCAAGCTAGATAGACAAACAGTGTGACATAAAACCAGGTTTTTTTTGCATTCAAAACTTAAAAGCCCGCCAATAAGTTGATCTCATTCGACTCTTCAAATTATCCACATGCACCCTTTTTTATTTCTGTTGAGAACAAATATTTGGAAAAATAATTCCTAAGTTTCAAATTTAACACTTAATCTCAAATGGAGCTAGGTACAGCTATTGCACTATAATATAAGTTTCTTCTTATATTTATATTGGGGATAAATCTCGCTCTCACCGAAGTCCAGCATGATGCTTAGCCTAATACAATCGGTAATCATGGAAGAGCTTCGATCGAAAATTCTCCTCCAATGGCCGGACCCCAGCCGAACTCCTCCAGCGGCTAAATCTTAGTTGAACTCCTTCAGCCGGTCGAACTCTTCTAGCAGCCAAACCTTAGCCGAACTCCTTCAGCTGACTGAACTCCTCAGCGGCTAAGCCCCAACTGAATTCCTCCAAAGGCCGAACTCCTCCCAGACTTCTTCTTCAGTCAGACTCCTCCAGAAGCCAAACTTCTTTCGGATCTTTCCTTCAGTCAGATTCCTCCAGGAGCCGAACTCCTTCCGAACTTCTCCCTCAGTCGGACTCTTCCAGAAGCCGAACTCCTTCTGGATCTTTCTTTCAGTCAGATGCCTACAGGAGCCGAACTCCTTCCGAATCTCTCCTTCAGATGGATGCCTATAGGAGCTGAACTCCTTCCGAACTTCTCCTTCAGTCGGATTCCTCCAGAAGCCCAACTCCTTACGGACTTCTTCTTCAATCAGATTCCTCCAGAAGTCGAACTCTTTTCGGACTTCTCCTTCAGTTAGATTTCTTTAGAAGTCCAACTTCTTTCGAACTTCTCCACTAGTCGGATTTCTTCAGAAGCCGAACTTCTTCCAAACTTTTCCACCAGTCGAACTCCTTCAGCCAAATTTCTCCACCAATCAAACTTCTTCAGCCAAACTTCTTCACCAGTCAGACTCCTTCTGGACTTCTCCATCAGTCAAACTCCATTCGGATTCCTCCAACAGATTACTTTTAGATTTTAAGTAGCATTCCTTCCGGATGATCCTCTCTAGCCGCATTCTCTTTAGAAGTCCAAACTCCTCTAAAATTATTGTATGTCAAAGCTCTTCACCGACCAACGCTTGCTTTCTTCGAACTTTGATTATTGAATCTCAACGAACGATCACTATCAGTCTGACGATACCTTTTCCTCTCCATACCAAACCCCACGTGGCTCCGAGCGGCTCAGTACCAGATAGCTATGGCTGTCGCTATTAGTCTAGTGCAGACGGCGTCCCTCTCACGCAGTCCTGAGCGGTCAGTTATCAGATGGCTATAGTTGTCACTGTCAGTCTATTGCAGGCGATGCCCCTCTCATGCGGCTCCGAGCGGCTAGCTACCAGACAGCTACGATTGTCACTATCAACTTCGAGCTCTATCTATAAAAGAAATTCTTTAGATACATTTTCTCTAAGCTCTCTTCTCCTTTCCAAAACTCTGTCGAACTCTTTTCTTGAGTACTCTATTTCTGTTGGTCAGAAGAGTTGACTTGATCGTCAGAAGATCCTGTCGGAGCCACCACCATCGACTCCTAACGAAATTTTATTTTATAGGTCATCGACGGCGACATCTTTCTCCTCAACTCTAGTTCGATTCGACGTTGATCAGATTCTGTAACAATAGAATTAGCGCTAGAGGAAGGATTCTTTATTCCTGAGATATCCTTGTTCTTAAAAGAGTGCTCAGCCGATCCTTTGGATCTTCTTCTCCAAGGTCCATCTCTATCCTTTCTCTCAATCCTAAAAAATGCCTTCAAAGAAGACAACTACTCAAAGATCTACCACTTCTACCATCAGATCCGAGCCAGACCCACCCATTCTGGCTTCAACATCGGTGCTTCAACCTCCTCCTCTACCGACGGCCATGGTAGATTCAGAGCAGTTTAACCTACTGATGCAGCTGATTCAGGGCCTCATCGAAATGGTGCAGACCATGCAGCAGCCTCTGATGATGATTTCGCTAGAAAATCCACCATTAGGATGTCCGAAATCGATCCCAAGAAAGAGCACTTGGGCTAGCATACCTATCGCCCCTGAAAAGAAAAAATAGAGAGCAAAGGATCCTTGTTCAGATCATAATTCTTCTCCAGAAAAAATCTTCTCCATCTACAGTCGGAAGCCTTCCAAGGTCTGTGATTGAGATGATGTCCTCGATCAAAAACTGTGGAGGATGGATCGATGGATTGAGAAGCTCGACCACGTCACCTTGGCTCACCATGACGACGTCTACACCGATCTCTCCTTTTCTCTTTCTGAATTATGCAAGAGCCTGTTCTGTCGAACTTCGAGCTTTTCTTGATTTGAAAGCTATAATGGAACCTCTGATCTGGTCGATCATCTGAAGGCCTTTCGGACTATGATGCTGCTCCATGACGCACCAGACGCCATCTTATGCCGAGTTTTTTTATCTATCTTAAAGGAAGCAGCAAGAAACTGATACTTGGCATTGAAGTTGAGTACGATATTCTCCTTTGACCTGATGAGCCATCAATTTATGGCTCACTTCATCAGCAGCCGACGTCTGCACCGAGGTTTGGATTTCCTAATAAATATCAGGAAGGGCCGAATGGAGTTCTTCAACATCGCTCATAGAAGGCCGAATGAAGTCCGCGCTCCCAAACTATCTTCGAGTGCGAGCGAGTTCGAACTCTTTCCCGAGCTCATCATTAAAGAAGCCCTGACGAAAGGGCGCGAAGAAGTTCCCCCAGAAGATTTCACAACTACGTCTCTCTCAATGCTCCACAGACGTCGATCTGAAGTAAGAGAAGATCAGCCAAGGGTGCTATTGCAGCTAGAACGACTAATGAGGAAGGAACAATAAGAAGATCGGCTGCCTCCCGGCATCATCAACGCTATCTCTAGGAGGACTTAGTACTTCGACAAGCCATCATCTCTCAGCCTCAGAGTCATGAGAAGCTTGCCTCGAATTGGGAATGCCCATATGAGGTAGAAAAGATCGTCCGATCCGAAACTTATCATCTGAAGAAGCTCGGAGGAACAACGCTCCCACGATCTTGAAACTCAGAGAATCTAAGAATGTATTATTGGTAATTTTTCTTCAATAAAACTCCTATATTTCAACATTATTATTTCTCGATGTAAAAAGTATGTGATGATAGAAAAGAAGCAATCAATAGTGGCCATATTAGGAACATGAGGAGAACCTCATCCTAACATAAGCAAGTCGAAGCCCTCGTTCATTTTTGACGAGATGAGGGAAGAGGTCCTGACAACGGCCCTTATGTGCTCCTACCATCCGTTAGAAATAGGAGGAGAACCTCATCCTAACACGAGCAAAGTCGAAGGCCTTGTTCATTTTAGATGAGATGAGGGGAGAGGCCCTGACAACAGCCCTTATGTATCCCTACAGTTCGTTAGGAATAGGAGGAGAATCTTATCCTAACGCAAGCAAAGTCGAATGCCTCATTCATTTTAGATAAGATGAGGGGAGAGGCCCTAATAATGGCCCTTATATGCCCCTACAGCTCATTAGAAATAGGAGGAGAACCTCGTCCTAATATGAGCAAAGTCGAAAGCCTCGTTTATTTTAGACGAGGTGAGAAGAGGGGTCCTTCAACCTCGGCTGGAGATAAGATTTCTTCCGAGCTTCTACATCAATAGGAGATAAGATCTCCTTCGACCTTAACTAGAGATAAGATCTCCTTCAAACTCGGCTGGAGATAAGATCTCCTCCGAGCTTCTACGTCTACGTCAACAGAAGATAAGATTTTCTTCAATCTCGGCTGGAGATAAGATCTCCTCTGAGCTTCTACATCAACAGGAGATAAGATTTTCTTCAACCTCGGTTGGAGATAAAATCTCTTCCGAGCTTCTACGTCTATGTCAATAGGAGATAAGATCTTCTTCAATCTCGACTGGAGATAAGATCTTTTTCGAACTTCTACGTCAATAGGAGATAAGATCTTTTTCAATCTCGGTTGGAGAAAAGATCTCCCCCGAGCTTCAATGTCTACGTCAATAGAAGATAAGATCTCCTTCAATCTTGACTGAAGATAAGATCTCCCCTGAGCTTCTACATCAATAGGAGATAAGATTTTCTTCAACCTCGACTGCAAATAAGATCTCCTTCGAGTTTCAACGTCTACGTTAACAGAAGATAAGATCTCTTTCAACCTTGGCTGGAGATAAGATCTCCCTCGAGCTTCAATGTCTACGTCAATCGGAGATAAGATCTTCTTCAACCTCAGCTGAAGATAAGATCTCTCTCGAGCTTCTACGTCAATAGGAGATAAGATCTCCTTCAATCTCGACTGGAGATAAGATCTCCTTCAAGCTTCAATATCTACGTCAACAAGAGATAAGATCTCCTTCAACCTCGACTGGAGATAAGATCTCCTTCGAGCTTCAATGTCTACGTCAACAGAAGATAAGATCTCCTTCAAGCTTCTACATCAATAGGAGATAAGATCTTCTTCAACCTCGGCTAGAGATAAGATCTCCTCCGAGCTTCAACTTCAACATCAACCTCGACTGGAGACAAGATCTCTTCTGAGCTTCAACTTCAACATCAACCTCGATTGGAGATAAGATCTTTTCTGAGCTCCAACCCTTTAATAGGAGATAAGATCTCCTCCGAGCTTCAATCTAAGTTGGTGCAGAGTTCGAAAGAGGACTTCGACAGTCATCTTTTTTGTACTTTTTTTTTTCGAATTTCGAACTCGAAAGTGGGAGGGGAGGACTATTGTTGGGGATAAACTCTACTCTCGCCAAAGTCCAGCATGATGCTTAGCCTAATTCAATCGGTAATCATGGAAGAGCTTCGATAAAAAATTCTCCTCCAACGGTCGGACCCCAATCGAACTCCTTCAGCGGCCAAATCTTAGTCGAACTTCTTCAGCCGGCCGAACTCTTCCAGTGGCCAAATCTTAGCCGAACTCCTTCAGTCGATCGAACTCCTCAACAGCCGAGCTCCAGCCAAACTCTTCCAATGGTCGAACTCCTTTCAGACTTCTTCTTCAGTCGGACTCCTCCAGGAGCCCAACTTCTTCTGGATCTCTCCTTCAGTCGAATTTCTTCAGGAGCCCAACTCTTGTCGGACTTCTCCATCAGTTGGATTTCTTTAGGAGTTAAACTTCTTTCGAGCTTCTCCACTAGTCGAACTTCTTCAGCTAAACTTCTCCACTAGTCGAACTCATTCAGCCGAACTTCTCCACCAGTCGGACTCCTTCTGGACTTCTCCATCAGTCGAACTTCATTCGGATTCCTCCAGCAGATTACTTTCAAATTTTAAGTAGCATTCCTTCCAGATGATCCCCTCTAACTGTATTCTCTTTAGGAATCCAAACTTCTATGGAATTGATGTATGTCAAAGCTCTTCACCAACCAACGCCTGCTTCCTCCGAACTTCGATTATTGAATCTCAACGAACGATCACTATCAGTCTGACGATACCTCTTCCTCGCCTTATTGAACCTCACGTGGCCCCGAGCAGCTCAGTACCAGATAGCTACGGCTGTCTTCATTAGTCTACTGCAGGCGGCGCCTCTCTTACGTGGTCCTGAGCGGTCAGCTATCAGACGACTATGGCTGTTACTGTCAGTCTACTGTAGACGGCATCCCTCTCATGCGGCTTCGAGCGGTCAGCTACCAGATAGCTACGGTTGTTACTGTCAGCTCTGGATTCCATTTACAAAAGGGATCCTCTAGATACATTTTCTTTAAGCTCTCTTCTTTTTTTTGAAATTCTACTGAACTATTTTCTGAGCACTCCATTTTTATTGACCAGAAGAGCTGACTTGATCGTCGGAGGATTCTGCCGGAGCCACCACCATCTACTTCAAATGGAACTTTATTTTGTAGATCACCGGCGGCGATCTCTTATTTCTCAATTCCAATTCGATCTAGCGTCGATTAGATTCTGTAATAATAATTTATAGAAAAATATTTATATATATGATAATTTAATAGACATAGATTTTAAGAAAAATATTATAGAATAATTGAATCTAGAACGTATGGATATTAAGTTGAAGGATTTGACTACCAAGGCAAGCCTCCTGTCCGGTGAGGCAACCTAGGGGTATAAATTAGTTTGTCAAATCCACCAATTCCATGGAGGAACATGTTTATCGTTTGGACTCCTGTAGCTCAAGCCTCCTGCAGGTCAACCGGCGTGCATGGTCCGGCCTCCCATTAGGCTACCTCGGTCTCCACCGCATTTTGCAGGTCTAGATGCAGCCAGGTAGGCGGTAGACGAGTTGCAGCCTCCAGGACTCTGTTTGTTTTTTCGAAAATACCCCTAAGGCCCTGGTTGCATTTATTGAGCACGGATTCCCTACCCTACGGTATGAAGTTTGCACCATAGAGTCCGATAAAGCAGCACGTGTCTGCCATCGGAATTCAGAAGGCCTATCACCCTTGACTCCATCCGCCCTCATCAGCTTCAACCGCTGACCCCTTGCCAGCCCACCTCCGGCCCCAGTCACTGCCACCCATTGCCACCCCCTTCACCTCCCATGCCTCTTGCCTTCGCCTCATTCCTTCCATCTTTGTCTCCCTCTCCTGCCTGGCCCTCCACCTCCCCCACTAGTAGCAGATACACAAGGGCACTGGAGCCCTGCAGTTAGATTGCATGCCTACAATTCAAGTTGTAGGCAAAGCTTATGCTGCATGTAGCTCAAGCAAACTGATGTATGAACCATATTAATTAATTTGCTAATACAAATTTACGGAAGAGAGAAGGTCTAAGAAAGTTCCGAATTTCTTCCTTAAGAGTAGTTTGTAAATATCACGCTTCACCAATCCAAACACATGGCTTCCACTTCTTCTGGAGCTTTCGGCGCCAAAAAGGCTTATACCGAATTTTGTACGATCCTGTATTCCTATATCAAGGGCCGGTGCGTAGCATGAAGAAGTTCTTAATGATAATCCACATGAGCCCAACAACCCTCATCTAGCCTGAGCTGCAAGGGATGCCTGAGACAAATCCTTCCTTTCGCCAGGGGAATCCACTTCGGCAAAGTTCAGAAGCACCCACCCACTGCTCTCTTATACAAGCCAATCTAAAGGAAAAAAGAGAGAGAGAGAGAGAGGCCTGGGCAGCACAAAGAAGCCCACAAGCTCCTGCTAAAGCTCTCAACACTAGGAAAGCGGTGATTCCGTTTGGAATAAAGGGCATTATTATAGAAGACAAACAAAAGAAGCATCTTGGACGCCTTGCTCTCTTTTCGTTCCCTTTCTCACTCTCCCTCTCCCTCTCCCTGAAGTGATGACCGGAAAAGCATTTCTTGACTGGGTCACCTTTCGAGAGCTAGTACCATGTCCAGTCCTAGTAGCAAAGCGATATATTCTCAAAAAAGTAGTGGCAATGCAGTACAATGATATTGATATGACATGGAAAAGATATGGTCCATTCATCAAAAAAAAAAAAAAAAAAAAAAAAATTGCGGGCCAATAACTATCTAAAACAGGACAAATTGTAATGCACAGATATTAATTGGGTACGAACGGCACCTGAAAATAAGGTTGGTTGAGGCCGGTGGTTGACCAATTCCACCAACGCCAATGGAACAATCATCTGTGTGCCTCTAAAAAGTTTAATTTGGGAATCCGATGGAGCCTAGGAAGCCCCATTACTCTGTTAAGTTCCCCTACTTTTAATCAATTGTGAGTTACCTATTACAAGAGTAGATGTTTCCACACTCAGAATTAAGCTTGCTTCCTGCATATCACTGCTATCTGTAAGAGGTAATATCTTTGGTCATGAAGAAGCCCAAAATAGTAACCGCATGCTTACATGGTTCGTCTCACACTGGAGGGAGCATCAAATATAAGGTCACAGTCATTCTGAACAAATTCGTTTCTTATTTGGTTTATCTGGATTTGTATTTTACCAGAAAATCAAATAGATGGATGCCTATGATTTTTCTAGTGTGAGAACCGGTCAAAGACTCTTTCATATATTCTTTCTCATAAAGACAAAAGACCGAACAAAAGTTGGTAACATAAAACTGGAACCGTGACTCGGAACCCTAAACTATAATATCTTCCACCTGCTCTACCTGTTGCAACTCACATCGGCTCATCCATCGTAGCTTTATACTTCATTATGATCTGATCTTGCCAACTATTTGGGAAATTTCATGCTTGATAAATGTATATTATCGAGGTTCTATCTGTACCTCATTCTCGGATAATTGTTCACCTCACATTTTACCCATTCTTAAAGTGGTTAACTTTTAAGTCATGAATAAAGGAAACATTTTTAACCTTGGAAGCCTAATATATGCTCCCAGAATTGAACTTGACAAGTTTAGGCGAAATTAAACAGCATCTAAAATGAGAAGGAGAGAAAGGGGCAGAGGTAGATACACGGATATATGTATATGTGCACACACACACACACACACAGGGGGAGAGAGAGAGAGAGAGAGAATGCTTTATATTGATCTCAGTTGGAAGAGGTACCAATCACCATCTCATATGAGATTGAAGAACTTTAATTTCAACATGCAACAGCTGGATTTAGCATCTCTAATCAACCTGTAGGACCTCCAAACTGTCATCAACTCTACGGTTTTCACAGCCCATATGTAAACTAAGAAGAAGGACAGAGGATAGGACAAGTAACATAGCTCAACCCACATCACCTATTTTACTTTACCGAGATCAAAGACTAAAGACCACCACGCTACATTTATCACTCTTCACATGCTTCTGGCAAGCATCTCTTGGTACCTCCTATAAGACTCCTGCTTCTCCAACCTAAATTTCTCATGGCACCTCGCAATGAACTTCTCCGCAAGCCGGTCAATCTCATTCCCATCATCATCCCTCACCGAAGCCTCAGAATTCTTCTCCTCAAGCCAATGAAGGTACCCGGAGAGTGGCGGCTCCATGTCTTCATTGCCTTCCCCGGTAGAAATTATCGAATTCCACGTCGAGTCGTAGTACGTGCGACTCGTGCCGAAGACATCCATGCTTGCAGGCTCTGGCATGGGTATGATATGTGAAGAGGACCAATCGAAACGCATCCTAATGGACCTAAGAAGCTTCCTATTTTTCTTCCTCCTTAGCTTGATGGTGTAGTGGGCGGCCATGCTATTCTTCTTGTTGAGAAGCTCCATGACCATGGACTTGGCCTCCATGATGGCTTGGAAGACATGGCACACGTGTGGAAAGACATAAGATTGAAGCAGGGTTTTTATCTTGCTAGAGATTGAACTTGGGTACGGTGATTTCACTGCGAAATCATTGAGAGAGTGCGGGGAATTTAGGCGGGATCGGTGAGCCATGAGGTCCAGCACCCCAGTCTGTGACCCCCAGTGGCCTTTTAAACAAGTTAGGCCACACAACTGCCACTCCAATTGAACCAAATAACAGAAGTACCCTTCTTCTGAAAGCGGTAGGTTGTTTTCTTTGACCATATGTTTATAGCTTTTCATCTCTAGTTTGTTAACTCATGACATATCCTCTTTCATTAGGAAAAGATTAAGCCGTAATCCTGAAATTTTTGTGAATCTATAAAGACAGCTAAGTGAACTGCTTCTACCATCAAGGGTGCAAAATTATGCAGGTGGCTGCTATTAATTACGTTCTAATTGTAACATGATTAGAAGTCGTGATATTGTAAATGAACTACGTTATCAGATATTTATAGAATGTACGTAACTTTGGCTTTGCTTCATAACGAGAGATGACCCTTTTCCATAGTTAATTAGTGTAGATGATGGCATTAATTATTTTTAAGGTTCTAGATGGGTGTCCTGAGGATGGTTGGGAAGGAGAAGAAGGTGGGTGTGGCTTCTCTGACATTAGCATATGTGAAGAGAATCTCTAGAACGGAGAGAACAAAGCAACGGGAGTGCTAATAGTAGGCGAACCCTAAACGACTTTATGTCTGTACCAGAGATTTACCAATCACATGGAAAATCGTGACCTATCGTCCTGATTTATTCCAGTATTTTCTTAAGTCAAATACCATCTGCAAAGCAGTCCAAAACATTCAACTTTCTAGGTTTGAGATTCTTTTGAAAGGTGCCCATGATTAGGTATCCAAGTAGGGAAAGCCAGCCCATCTTCCTAAGCTCAATACTCACCACTTCTTATTAGCTCTCTCTCTCTCTCTCTCTCTCTCTCTCTCTCTCTCTGTGTGTGTGTGTGTGTGTGTGTGTGTGTGTTTGTGTGTGTCTAGAAATGAAGTTTAGACTGCAAGTTTTTTTACATCGAGCTTTTTTTTTTTTTTTTTGGAGATAAAGATGAGGCTTAAAACCTAGAATATAAATTGTTTAAACCCCATTCTTCGGCATCTAAAAGATCAGAGGCTTGTATTTATCAATGCGTTTTTGTTGATTAATAACGTGCTGCAAAAGAGGCTTATCTTACATATCTAGGAGCAAGTATAATTAATTACTAAAATTTATATCAAGTTTGCTCTTCATAAAAGAGAGATCAATGTACCAACAGTTTTATTTAATTATATTATCTACTTAGAAAGAGTTGTCAATTAATTGTGGAATAATGATAATCCTTTACAATATTAAAACATAAAATCATAAGATTATAAATATTTGCGAGGGGCTAAAAACTTTTCGACCTTTTACTAATAATTTTTATTCTAGGCTATGGCATTTGCGGCACTTTACATAAAAAAGAAAAGGTGATGGAGATCGATCAGCAATGGAATCCTATTACATCACCAGCCTAGCTTCTTTAATTGCTTCGGTTCAAAGTTTATTGAATTAGTGCGCCCAACTGAAAAGCTACTAGTGTCATAAGCTTTGACTCTTTCCCATGTCTTGGTATAAACTTTGCATCTTTTATCGAAGCTAGATTTTTGTCACATCTTACATACGTATCAAAATGACCAAAGAGGCCTCCTGAGGGAGAGATTGGTTTCTTGTTCTTTTCATAGGGATGTGGAGTTTCAGAATAGTGCACTTCTATTTTCTATTTAATGGCATCATTTGTTTCCATAGACGGGATGGGGCTATGAGTTTCTAGAGTTGTGGCCATGACGTTGAGGCCAGAATTGCTATTCATCCATTTGGTGTGCCTGCGAAAAGAGAGGCCTGGCAGCAGTGAGATCTTTCTGTACTTCAAAATGACCTCACCCTAACAATTATTTGAACTTGGTGAAAGAAGGAAATCAGCTGGCCTTCATCATCCGTATGCAACGACATGTGCATGTTTTCATGGATGTATCAATTATATTAATTTTGGTGCTCTTACATACTAAGGCCCCGGGTTGTATCTTTTTCGCAAAAAGATGATTGATTTTTTTTTTTTTATTGGATCGCAACTCATGCAGATCTCTAAGTACTCTAAACTTTTCTTTGATTCGTGATTATTGTGTGATCCAACACTTAACATTGTAGAAGAAGATGAATTATTCTTTCACGCGAAAGATACAACTTGAACCCTCATGCTGATGGATTAACAATTTTAGTTTGCCGAAGATAGCAATCAATTATATTAATATTGCTAAACTTTCACTCCTCATTTAATTTGCTGTTGAAATGATGTTTGTAGAGTGGCTGAATGATCCAGCTTCACTTTACATCAATTTGCTTTCTATCTATCCTCGTTGGCATGTAGGACCAATTAGAGAGTTGAGAGGGGACTAGCGGTCTTTTTTTTTTTTAATAATAATTTTTATTTTTTAACAATACCCAGCATTTGAACGTTGGAACAATGCTCCTTTCAAATTTGATGACATTTGAAATATATGTGAATCTTTTTTTTTGGGTAAGAAGTAATTTATGGTTTATGTTCAGGAACAAGTTAAAGGTGCTATATATGGGCCCACCACTTTGGAATAAATGGCTGACTATGGTAAACAATTGCTGCATATGGCGTATTACCAAAATATTCATAAATTTTGAGTTTTTAAGACGTTTTGGTTTTATCTTAGATTTCAGCTATTCTAGTGAAAAAGAAGAAGAAGAAGAAGAGAGAAAGAAAGAAGAAACATGATGCATTTTGGCCTCAAATCAAAGAGGACAATATGGAAGAAGGCTCATCAAGCAATTTTTTCTTTTTCCCCCGTCATGGTGCCATTGTAATCCAAGAAGGCTAATGACCAAAAATAAACTCAACCACCAAGCACAAGGTAATTTAAAATGAATAACATCTTTCATCAAAAAAATAAAATAAAATATATAACATCACTAATTTTAAATGCAACCGAAATCATTTTACTAGGCGAGGCTGGGATGGGTCAGAATGCAAGTTTAATCATATCTAGCCAGGTTGGTTCAACTAGATATATGAATATGATGATGCACATAATATATCTTTTTAGCAATATGACAATAATATCACACTGCTAAAGTTTGAATCCTACGATGCTAGTCACAACCAGAGTTTTATCTCCAAATAATAGGTAAACATGTTATCAAGCCACCTTATTTCTCATAGCAATTCACCCCCTCCTAGGTGTATGTATAAGAATATTTATAGTTTCTCATGGAGAGAGTATGGCTCTAACTACCACGGAACTCTCGTAAGTTAAATCAGTTTTTGGTCACCAAATCTTGAAAACTGGACGCAATTTCGTTGTGATTTGAGTGAATTTTAGCTTAGAGCCAATTAACGTATGACCCGGTATCAATGGAATTATAAATAACATAAGAATTATAAATAAATAGCAAAATCTAATGGAAAAATTAAATAAAATTTTATATACAAATAACTATTCTATGGTAATTACATATGATATATAAGGACTCGTTTGGTTCGCGGGAAGTGGAAGGAGAAAGAGAGTGTTCCTGAAAAGTGGAGAGAAAGTGTCTTGTTTGGTTGAAATTTTAAGCGGAGAGAAAAAGAAAAAATCTCTTCCCATGAAAAATCACTCTCCATATTTCATGAAAAATAGAAATTCATGAAAAAGATTTAAAGATGGATTTTGGCACTTTCTATAAAATAAAAAGTGATATAGTATTTTTTTTCTAAAATATTTTTTTAAAATCTATGGTTAAAATTTTATAAAATAACATAAATAGTTAGAATGAAATACTGAACAGTGATAATATAATATAATATAAATATTATTTTAATATTTATATAAATATAATATTAATATTAATATTATAATATTTATATTAATATAATATTATATTTATTAAGATATCAATAAATTTATCACATTAAAATATTAATATTATATTAACATAATATAATATATAAGTATTATATTAATATAATAAATTATTATAATCTAATATTATATTATAATATATTAATATTATTTTTATATTAATATAAATATAATATTATTATATATATAAAATTTAGGAGTAAAATGTATAGTTTTATACCTATTAAAGATATAATGGATATTTTATATTATTTTTTTTAAAAATAGATATCTAATTAAATATAAGTTATTTTTTAATAAGCAGAAATTGATTTCCTAAAAGTTACATCTTAAAAAAAAGAAAATTCTTTTCGAGACCTAAGTAAATTCCTACTAGCTACCCCAACCTGTGTTCGCCCCTCTCTCTCTCTCCCTCCCTCTCCCCCGCCCCCTCGTGTTGTCGCTTCTCTCGCTCCGCGGCCCCCGCGAGCAATCAACCGGACCGAAACATTTGAACTGGCCTAACCTGTAGCCGTTGGATAACGTCGTCCGTTCCGTGGGTGCCGACACAAAGAGCATGCCGGCCGAGCAATCTCTGATTTTTTTGCGGTTCGGCCGTTTTGTGCAGATTATGCGATTCTCGTGGGCCCACATGCACCCTAGCCGCTTATCCACCCGCCCATGCTCCCTTCTTGAGCTGGTTTCAAGGAAATGTCGCATTACCTTGGGCGCCCGGCCCTCCGTCGAAAGCGGCTAGGGTGCATGTGGGCCTGGCGTGGACCGTCATGATTTCCCGATAAGACATTCTCCCGCTCTTCCGGCGTCTCCCTGCTTCATGCTTTTACCGAGCTGTGCCGTAGGGTTCCCGCTCCTGGCCATGGTATGGAGTCCAAAAGTTCAAATCATATTTTTGCACCTCCCATCTCCCAAACGGTGATGTGGAATAAAACGTGTGAGATGACGCAATCAAACCTTTCGAGTGGCGACGCCATCTCCGTCGTCTGTTTTTCTTAATTCCGTGACCATAATTAATATCCCTCTCGACGCCATCCTTCTCCTAGATCATAAAATTTTTATAGGGGCGCCGTATCTGCCGTCCTTGTCCCCTCCATCAATCCATCTTATCCATCCGTGTACATCTTCGACAATGTGACGGGCAGATCTGTCGTAGGACTCATACTATTTGTATGCGCCCAGTAGGAAGGTCGTGTACCACCGTCCTCCATTTTGCGGCCACCTGGTCCTATATAAGGCCCACTCGCCTTACACCGCTACAGCCATCGAGAAGGAGCGATAGAAAGGAATCCCGCGGTAAGCTAAGGAGCAAGGTGGTGGAGAGATTATTAGTATTGGCAGAGCGAGGGATGGATCAGCCGTGGAGGAGACTGGAAGGGAAGGTGGTGATGGTCACCGGTGCCTCCTCCGGCATTGGCCGGGAACTCTCCCTTGACCTCGCCAGGGCTGGCTGCAAGATTGTCGCCGCCGCGAGGCGGATCGACCGGCTGAAATCCCTATGCGACGAGATAAATGGCTTTGGATCGCTTTGTCTTCATCCGGTCCGGAGCCCTCCGCCGTCCGAGCTGTGGCCATCGAGCTCGCCCTCCGCCGTCCGAGCAGTGGCCATCGAGCTCGATGTCAGCGCCAAGAGCTCCGTGATAGAGGCTTCGGTGCAGAAGGCGTGGGATGCCTTCGGCCGGATCGATGCCCTGGTTAACAACGCCGGAATCCGAGGTAATCTTCATATTAGAGTTCTCGTTTTGTCGTTTTTAGGTGGTTGGTGATGTTTGGATAAGAGCTATTTTGCCAAATTCGTATTTATTTGCTGTCATATTATTTGCTTTCAAACTTCTGCGATACTTCATACGGAATCATAATTAGGGAATAGCGGTAAACAGAATTATTTAGAAGTCAATATATATTGGCTATCAATCTCTTTTGATTAATGGTGCTAAAATAGGTCACGATGTGTTCTAGACATCAGACCATATCAGGTGGACTGATCCAACCCATGAGATAGAAGATGTCTTCTAATTTGAAAAAAATTGATCAAATGAATGGAACTTTTAAAGAAATGGCAGAACCAACCAAATTGACGTATAATTTATCGATGTTTTGTTTTATGTTATGTAATTTCCTGATACATATTTTACATATCAACTTCCACGGACCCCTTTATATATGGTGGTTCCATCTGTGAGTCATATGAAACAGTCTTCTTCCTTGGTTACGTCCATTTTCTTGGTTTTAATTTTGCCTGATGCCCAGCTAATTGCTGCTGGTCCATTAGCGCTCTTTTGCTTTGGTTATTGCCATTTTCTGATTCGAACTCTGTGTGCGTGTCAGGTGGTATATATTCTCCACTAGAGTGGCCTGAAGAGGAATGGAACGCCATTATGGCCACAAATCTAACTGGCTTATGGCTAGTATCCAAACATGTCTGCAAACGGATGCGCGACACAAAGCAGAAAGGATCAGTAATCAACATCTCATCGATCAATGGTCTTGAACGTGGGCAATTACCTGGAAATCTTGCCTACTCTGTATCCAAAACAGGGGTTAACGCGATTACCAGGGTAATTTTGTCGTCTGTTTCCCTGAGCAATAATAGCTTTCAGTCAAGTACTAAAAAAAAAGGCTTTCAGTCCAACTTTGTTATCGTAAATGAAAAATTTTACATTCACTGGTTAAAATTCTCAGATTTTTCAGGCAGATTTTTACTTGTTAAAGTGCTCCAGATGTTTCAAGTAGACTTTATTTTTCTGAAATTACGCTTCAAAATAACACTATTATTTCTCCTTCTTCTTCTTTTTAAATTTTAACTAATTAACAGGTTATGGCTTTGGAGCTTGGAGTGCATAACATTAGAGTGAACTCTATAAGTCCTGGAATATTTAAATCCGAGATAACAAAGGGCCTCATGGTGAAAGACTGGCTTGAAAGAGTGACCAAGAAGACCGTTCCCCTGCAAACACTGGGCACATCGGATCCAGCACTGACGTCAATGGTCCGGTATCTGATCCACGATTCATCAGAATATGTGTCGGGCAATGTGTTCATCGTTGATGCTGGTGCTACGTTGTCTGGTGTCCCCCTCTTCTCTTCCCTATGATCCATTTATTCTCCAGCTTCGTTGGTCTTCCAAAGCGAGGACCATAGTACTCTGATAATATTTGCAAGCTTCTATTTTGAATATATTCGAGGACGACCTGTGCCCCTTCAATTTTCTTGATAAAAGTGGGTTGGATTCCCGAACTCTTTCCTTCATAAAATAGATAATGTATCGAAGATGAGCAAATAAACCTTCATAGAGTATTTGCAAGGTGGTTGCTGGCGTTGTAAAATATAATTTCTGCTCGTGTAATTCCTGGTTTATTACTGGAGTTCATGTACTTTGTTATTGTTGCGGCCTTAAGTAATAAGAAATGACTCCTTTTATTATCAATATTCATGCCAGCAGGGCTCAATTTCTATCAATATTCATGCCAGCAGGGATCAATTTCTTTCAAAATAATTTCTTAAAGCATTTTGATGATAGATGCCATTCTAATGCTGGACGGACTTGACTTCGTGTTCACGGAAATTTTTGAAGCTTGTGATGATCGAACTTTTCTGCTTAGAAACCAGTTTCTTGATTCGATTCTTGGACGTTGCATTCCAAAAATCTAAAATCAGATAATTAATTACATGTGCGAATCACTCCGTTTCAGAGAAGAGGAAAATTACAAAGTTAACATGATGTTTTGTAAGAGTCCAAGGGTTATCCTAGATCATGAAAATGCCAGATATTGTAACCAAAAAGTTCTTTAAGATTTGATATGTAAAAAAATACACCGGTGTGGTTGTGAGCTATATAATGGCAATTGCATACAATTTATACATATGTAGATGTGCGTAAATCACTTCCTAATACTTAATTCTGGTAACTTAATTGAGCTTAGAACCTACAAAATGAGCTAAGCTGGCTTAGTTGGACTATTGAGTCGTAAAATTTGCTTTTTAGGGCTAGGAATTTGATTGATTTTACGGTGAGCAACCCACCACTAATTCTTCTCTATTTTTGTGATCTTGTTCTCTTATATTTATAAAAGTAGTTTTGGTTAAAAAAATATTTTCAAATAATTTCCTTTACATTCTTTGTTTGTAAACAAAAAGAAAAAAGAAAAAATCATATGTGCTAGTTATTTCTTGCAGTTTTCTCAATGTAACATGTGATAATATTGTTAAACATATCTTTTTTATTAATAAGGAGAAAAGGGAGGGAGCAAACCCGCCTAAAGTTAAATATCACTAATTACGTCAAACAACATCCTAATGTGGCATATAGAATTAGTCTAGAAGTGGATAGAATCGGTTTTTATTACTATAGAAAAAAATGTAAAAGACGATTCAGCATTGCCGATGCTAGAAAGAAGTGTCGATAAAATTTAAATAAAATATGCATTTAATGCTTTGGATAAGTATCATTATGTACCGATGTTTTAAAGCATCGACAAGTTTCGATGCACAAAATCGACAATAAAGGCTATGGATATGTTCGTAAAATTTAACTCTCCGACCATTTAATCTTTGCCCTCGTCTCCCAATAGAAATCCTTTTCCTCTTCTCTCGAGCCGATCACTCCTCTCTCCGGACACCCCCTCTTTCCTCCGAATGCCCCTCTCTCTGATTGATCACTGGTCACCCTCTCTCTCCGACTGCTCCTCTCCTCCGACGGATCTTTGAATTACCCGATCTCTAGTTGCCCCCTCTCTCTGGCCGCTCCTCTCCTTCTTCTGTGCGTTAGTCGGTAGTGGGAAGCTGATTACCTCTCTCTTTAGGCTTCCGCTCTTTTCGGACACCCCCTTCTTTTGGCCAATCTCTGGATTGCCCGGTCTTTGGTTGCCACTCTCTTTGGCTGCTCCTCTTTGTCAATCAGCTGCTTATCCACACTGTCAAAGAGGTTTACTTCTAAAATTCATCACCGTTCGAGCTTGATTATTTTGCTTATATATTAATATAAATATTTGCATGATCCAAAAAAAATTAATTAAGAATCTTAGGAAGTTCTACCATCATCCTTAGGATAACAAATTTTTTTTGAATGCTATATATATATATATATATATATATATATATATATATATATATATATATACTGGGCTTCGATTGATCGGAGCCCAGTCGATATCCAATTGGATCCCTGATTGATGGATTAGTGGTGCATCTCCACATCCAAAAAAAAAAAAAAAGCACCGCTTAAAAAGGTGCACTTTTGAGGCTGAAAAAATAGGCACTTGGTTGCGCTTAAAAAAAAAAAAAAAAAAGGTGCCTACGGATGCCTTCAGGCGAATTTTTTTTTATAATTTTTTTTAAAAAAATAGGTCATCTGACAAAAAAAGGTGTCTTCTTTTCTTTTTTTTTTTCAAGCTACTTTTTTTCAAAATTTTTTTTTCAATTTTTTCAACTTGAAGGCAGACATTTTTTTCAGGCATAGGCACCTTTTTTAAGGTGCAGCAGGTACCTATTTTTTTCGGTCCTAAAGGTGCGTCTTTTAAGACGGTATCTATTTTTTTGGGGGGCGTAGAGATGCATGCTGATTTATTGATCGGAGATTCGACTGAATATCGACTGGGCTCCGATTGATCGATCGGAGTTTAGTCTATTTCTATATATATATATATATTTGTCTGAAAGATTATGCCTTCTTGGAGGAAAGGTGTATGCCTATTCTACCTGTTCAAGAAAAAAATTAGGTAGAGATTGTTCTTGATTCTCCAAACAAATGTTATCAGTGTTCATAATATGTTTCGTGGTGTCTGCACTAAATAATGATGCCATGTTAACATGTCTATTATTTGAATTTATCATCTTTGTGCTTCAAATGAAATGCTGGTAAGCTTGTCTTTGCTACATATGTATTAAATCATTTTCAATTGTTTATCTTACTACTAGAAATATAAGCGAAAGGTTGGCTCTCTATTTAAGATCACTCTCTTGTCTGAATCTTGCAGAAATTATGGAGAAATTTGTGCAGCTAAAAAGGGGGAAAAAAAAAAAAAAGAAAGATCGGCGGACACCCGATGAAACAACGCAACCATACATAGGTCCATACAGAAGAATATTGCCTAAAACTCATTATCAAATTAATAAAAAATTGAAGACTTTGTGGGTCAAGAATTCATTCATGAACTACTTTGTAGGCTGTATGTGAGGAAATTGCGGTATGTTAATTTTATAACTTGACATCATAAGGTAGAGATGCTTAGAACTTTATTTGGTTGTTAAAATTCACAATATTTATATTCGGCTTTTCCATGTATTTGGAGTAGAAAATTACTTGCAAGATATTTCTGCATAGCCCTGGTCATGCACAGCAAACATAATTATTTGGAATTTCTCCCTTGGTTACTTCACATTCTGCATTGCTCATACTCTCTAAGGCTGCATTGAATCCTATATATTCTGGCATGTTCTGGCTCCATCGGAATAACATTTATTCTTCATTAACATCATGCTACTTCAATTATCCCACTTGATCATGACGTCAACAACATTGCTAGAAAGTTCTAACGAGGTTTGCAAAGCGTAATAGTAATATTTTTGACATTTATTAGGCGAACACGCTATTATTTGGTAAGAATACTTGTTGCCCACTCTTGTTCTTGTCCTGCCATTTGATTGTATTAATTTGTGATCGGATGACTTTTGTAAATGGATGCCATCTTTCCGTCATGATTTTGCAAATAAACCAAAAGTTTTCTATATATAAATTTCTAGCATTTTGTCTCCTGGTTTTTGTTTCATATTTCTAGCATTTGATGAACAACCAATAGCTGCAGCATCAATTGCTCGAGTACATCGTGGAGTGTTAAAGGATAGCAAAGAAGTAGCCATCAAGGTAGGGGGTATTGATCAACAATAGTGAACATATATAACATTTGTTTTTGCTGGGTTTTCCTCTTCATCCTCTTTTTAATGAGATCATCACTGATAATGTCTGCCCACTACAATAGAATTTCATGTTCTTATATCTTCTCTAGGACTACTGCAAAATTTATTTGTTTCATTGGGTGCATAAGATTGCTGAGAAAATTTCCTCCACTACTCCCTTTTTCACACATTTATCGTCCTTTGATCGGTCGGTGCACCACTCAAAAACTACATCCTTTTGGTGAATGGCAGCTTGTAGCTTTTTCTGGTACGATTTTAGAGTCACGGCAACTTGTAATGTTAGCATCTGGGGATATCTTGGCTAGGGATGATTGATCAACGGCCCCTAGGCAGAAATTCGGGTCACTGCAGAAAGAAAATCATGTCTTTTTATCTCACATAACAATGTCGTTGGAAATCAAATGCTGTGATTTGTCACATCTTGACAATGTTGATTCTTCCAATCAAATCTACAATGTGATGTGCTGTCAGACCCATACCCATGAATGAATTGGGGAAGGGTACCTTTTAATTTTATTTTGTTAAGATTGGCACGGCACGACGATCATGTGTCACCATGTAACATAGCACAGCACGTGCTATGCTGGCTCATGCTTACACATGCCATTTCTTAATCCTTGTTCATTATTGGATGGTTCTTCTTCTCTAGTTTTCCTACCTTCGTGAAATGTCCTGGCTAGCTTTCTCGCCTTCAACATTATTCTCCCCTTCATCATGGAGGGTCAATTGAATCTGTCCACTTAGATTTGTCCTTCAACCAGAATTTTCATCATCATTTAAATTAATCACTCACCAATTAATTATGGCAACTCTCTCTCTCTCTCTCTCTCTTCCATTTCTAAAAAAAAAAAAAGAAAGATCTAGCCATATCCGTTGTGTGGGTCTGTTTGGTTACGGTATGTTAGATTATAGGATAATTTGATAAATTTTAAAAATTAATTATCTAAAAAATAATTATAAAAAAAAATAATTTTTACTATGTTGGATTGATAAAAAAAATTACTCTAAAAAATAATATTGAAAAAAAGATAACTCTATCTGGATGAAGATAAACCTACATAGGAATATGGTCAAATTTATAAATATATTTTTCAATATAAAATATATTTTCATACTAGGATTGTATTATCATTTCAAATTAGTTTTCATATAATGACTATAATTACATGGCTCTTTACATAATGTCATTTTCATCTTAATTTTATTATAAAATTTTTTTATTAAATAAATTTGAAAAGGCATGAGAATAAATTTAATGATGACATATACAACTTTATTAGGGATATTTTTATCAAGCATGGATCACTGTAAATTGAAAATTTATCAAATAATAATCTTTTCATGATATTTATTTTATCTTTTCTCTTCAAAAAATAAGTATGAGGCCCATCATTTTTTTTACCATCTCTTTTTTATTTTTCATACTAAATATGGTAATATGATATATGAATCATCTTTTCATATCAGATTACCTCTAACCAAATAGATCCTCGCTTGTTCCTAAAGTTAAACTGATCATGGTTCTAAGAATGATGAGAAAACTACAAGAAATCAAAAGTTTGTGGTGGGCAAGATGACAAAAATTTGAGAAAATGAGGAGACTCAAGTTTTCAAATATGACAACTACCATAGTGTTGGTTCCATCAAGATGGAGCGTTGGCAATAGGAGCTTGTCTATCAATTTGGACTTGCATGTCATCATGGAACTAAGAATAATATAGGAAAAATATATATGGCATGTCTACCAATTTCCACAGCCTCTCCATGACAAAAATATGGCTTGGCTTGAAGGAGATTTGGTCCTTAATTGACTTCTATATGAGAGAGAGAGAGAGAGAGAGAGAGAGAGAGGCGATTTGGCCATTCCTACAACTTGGATCAGGGGTCGAACAATATCATTTCTTGCTTATATTTGAGATATAGTTGATACTGTGCTAGGATTTGAATGTTCCAATATTTGCTGTAAGAGAAATGAAATATGCTAATCATCTTGCTAATTTGGGTTCCATCAGGCACTTACATTACATTTAAAAGCATCGCTACTTGCCGACGCTTTTAAAAGCATGGATAAAATTTATATACTTTTGATGCAAACAAGCACCGGTATTTTTCAATGGTTTATGCAAGCATCGGGAATGGTTTCTACTCTTCATTTATCGACCCATTAGAACAAATGCTTTTAGAAGCGTTGGGAGTGAATTTGCTGATGCACAAAAGCATCGGTAAAAACCTTTTTGGGCGCCGGCAAATGCCCAAAGTATCGTAGTGTGTTATCATCAATAATATAATAATTTCTAAGATAGAGGGCTAAAATGAGAAGTGTAAAGAATTAAATATTCTTTTCCCTTTGTCATGTGTATGTTGTGTCTCGATATAAATGCAATATAACTTAACGTAGCTATCGTTGTGGAGGCAATTATTCATTTTTTATGATTATATCTCATTAATAAATAAATAAATATTTTTAGGATAAATCATGAAGATGACTTGATTCTTATCTTAGAGATATTATTAATCTAGGATCAACCTTGTTTGGCCAAGACCTAATTGGCAGCTACTCTAAATATGTTCTCCAACTTTCAACTAGTTCCACATTAGGGCTGCAATTAGGCATGGGTTTGGATCCATGCTCTCCCATTTGCTACTCCAATCTTCATGTGTCGCCTCTCTCCCTCCTCTGCCAATGGTTATTGGTTGGACCAAATTCACCACTCAATTGGTGGTCCAATCTGATTGCAAAACAACATGCATGTGAATTGACAAAATGGCTAAAAGCACAGCACATATGGTTCTCTGCATGCGTGTTGCTTCACGATCGAACTGTTCATCAACTCAAAGGTGAATTTGATAGACCCATTTTGGATCCATTTCACATCATATCAAGATAATATTTAAACATAACAAGTTAATTTAGCTAGATGATATATATGTATAATATAAGAGCTCAAGAAGCTTGCTCTAGGAATGAAATGACCTCATGATAAACTATAATAAATATGAATGTGTTCATCATATGAAAGTTGTAAAGTGCAATATAATTTAAAGAAGTTATTAATCTTTATCAACTTAAAGATCAGGTGTTTTAAAAATAATAAAAAATTAAAAAAAGTAAAAAAGTATTGTATTCCATTTGTCATTTGAACTGATATTGTCCACAGAAGATTTGAATCGGACTGTACACAATATCTGAAGTGATTTAATTTAGGCTTGAGGCCATCCCAATATAAAAATTGATTATATTCTTTTTGATCTAACTGATTAATGCCATATCATGGTTATCTCCATTCTTAATATAAAAATTATGTGCTAAAAAAAAAAAATTATGCCCGCCATCCATTTCAAAAGAAAATGGTACCCTTTTCCATCTCTTTTAAATACAAGCCCTGGCTAATGGTCATGCATGAGGTGCAATTTTTTTACCAATTCACAATTACGTGCTATGAATAAAGTTATCCTAGCTAACATTTAAGCTTCCCTATTCAGTCGCTCCAAGCCTCCCACCCGATTGACTCCTTTCCCATTCCACCCAAGCGGAAGCCCTAGCTTCCCTATTCAGCTGCTCCAATCTTCCACTCGATTGAAACTCTTGAGATGGAGAAAACATAGAGAAAATCGGAGAAAAATGGAGGACAAGTAGAAAAAATCAAAATGTAAGAGCTTTTTCCATATTTATTCATCATTTATTTTTGTTTCATTCTCCTTCTTTGGAGTGAAGGAAGCAGTGCAGGATTTGCATTGCTACTTTCAAAATTTTTTTTGAAAATAGATAAAATACAGCAAAAAAATAATTAATCTAATCTAATTAATTTTTGATCATATCTGAATATTAAGTCCTATACTAAGGATCTAAACACAATATGCATGCATTCCTATAGATATGAAAATAAAACTATGCAGCAAACTTTTTACTACATCAATCTATTAAGAATACAATACTTTTTCGTAGGTAGCTGATCACCACAATCTGAATTCATCAGATAATGCTTTGATATCGCACTATAGCCGCACATATGTCCGACCTCTATGGTTAGTCCACATGGAGCTCCAGATCTCGATCAGCCCCACTGGAGTGCTAGCTCCTCGTTGGGGTCTTCAATGGTTGATCACGATCGATCCGATCGATCATATACTTTCTAATTTTTTAGATACTTTAAAAAATTAAAACATAAATGCTGGAGGATGATGAAGAGGTGTTTCAAATTTGGTGGCGATCCAATGCTCACAGCACTTGATCTCTCCATCCGAACCTAGATTCCCAAATCTAGGGTTTCACTTTATCCAAAAATCTGATATACTAAAAATTCTATCACGCCCTCTCTGTGTGGAGTTTTTGTATGAAATAAGTTTTTATAGAAAGATGACTTTTAGATCTATAAACTCTATTCAGATCATATTTAAAAATTGAGTATCCTTAGAGATAAAAATTAGAAGAGAAGAGAGGCATGAGGAAAAAATAAAGTGATGTAGGACCCTGCTCACCTTCACTCCAAAATTTTTCTCACCCAAAACTAATGCCCAATCATATTGAAATTTTTACCATGGAATGCTAACCCCGTTTCTTGCATGCAAAAAAATTTTCATAACTTATTGACATGAATACCATGAGAAAGGTGCATGAAAAGAGATAAGGGTATGAGGTTGAACTTATTTCAACCTCCCAACCAATATCAAATTCAAAAACCTTCTTATCCCTATCCAACATCCATACCAGAGTATTTTACGTGCAGAAGGACTCTCCTTCTACGTGTCCACTCTGAGAATGCACAAAAAATTGCATGAAGCAAAATCAAAGTGGGCGTGGGAAAAGGATAAGAACGAGAGGGAGTTGAGAAGTTTCAACTTCTACATTGAATTCAAAATTCAAATTATTTTGACCAGTCCAACCATTGGACCAGGTCAAAGATAGAAGAGATAAGGGGCGCAGAAGGTATCGGGTGTGAGGAAAAATTCATGTAAACTAAAGAGGCGCGTGGGTCAAAGGTTGGTCAAATATTGTGGGCGCAGGGAGTTGAAAGTTCAAACCTCCTTTAACTTTTCAAAATTGGTTTCAACTAAACCAATTATTCCAGATCCAATAACATCAGGTCAAATCTAACTAAATTAGACTTAACCTAACTTATTAAATTTTTAATCAAATAAAAATTAATTTGGTCCAGCTCCTGATTAAATCAGGGTCAAATCTTCCACAGCGATTAGGTCAACTCATGACCTGATTGGGTCAAACCTAATGGAATCTAATTCGATCAAACTTAATCAAATCTCCATTGCTCAATCAAATTGAGTTAATCAATAATTAAATTACTAATTAATCCTTTAATAAATATAGAGTTCCAATCGGATGGATGTTTGGGCAATAGAGTCCATCAACATGAAACTCCTGAAGAGTCTCAAACCAGTGGGACTCTTGAATCCAGTATTTCAAACGAATCAAACTCATGATCATAGAGTCTCAGACCAATGAAACTCTTGATTAGAGAGTTCTAGATGAGTAAAACTCAGAGTCCCAGTTCAGTGAGACTCTTGGTCACAGAGTTTTAGTCCAGTGGAACTCTTGACCATAGTGTCCTAGATCATCAGAACTCATAATCAGCCATCAGATCAGATAGAAACTCCTTATGTGTGTGACCCCATAGGTTTGAATCCTAATTCAGTAGTACAAAAATTAATTTTCTGTACCAATCGATGTAACCATCTAGCAATGATACCCAACGTCCGGATAGGTCAAAAAATCGCAAAGCAACAATGACGAACTTGTGGAATATGGTTACCATATAATTCATCCTCTTGACCTCGATGCTCAAAAGATGATTTAGGATTTACTGTCAATCCTAAAATTCATCCATAGTATATTTTAAAATTTAGCATCCATCATATGGATTACCCCAATCGAGAATTTGCTAAATTGAAATACAGCGATGTACTTGCTCCAACACTTGGAGGGGTCAATCTTATTTTGACTCACACACCGATAAGCCAAGTACTTGACTGCACCTAGTATCCTTCCATCACTAAATTAAAAATTCAGATAGTCCGATACCTAAGTACGATGAGTTGCTTGCAAGTCATTATGGTGGTCTCAGGTCTAAGGGATACTTATATCCATATCCTTCGAGACTAATCTTGATAGAAAAAAAGCTTCAAAATTAGTCACATTTAGTGCAGATGTATCCATACATCTCACTTGCATGTCATACCAGTATCTCAATATTTTTTGATTACGAGGACAACCAACCTATATGGCACACAATGACCTATACTCGATAAATGTTATCATTCTAAGTAACAACGTATCTTTTGATTGCGAACAATTTAAGGACTAAACGACAAATCCTCCTTTGTCGAATCTAGATAGTCCTAAGGACTTTATCACAACACAGAAGTTCATTAAAAGACAATAGATTTTATGATAAAAAATACTAAAATAATTTTTATTAATTTATAATTGATATATAATTATAAATATATAGTCCAACCATCAATAGGTTGATGATTGGCTTTGAAACATATTTCCAACAATCTTTTACTTGGACTAAAGTTAATTGGTGTAGTATTTAATACCTATCTTCGACTTGAAGTCGTTGAACTCTTTCACCGCAATAGCTTTAGTAAATGGGTTGGTCAGATTCTCCTTTTCATCGATCTTCTAAAAGTCGACATCACCTCGATCCATAATTTCTCGAACAAGGTGAAAGCGGTGCAGAATATGCTTTGTCCGTTGGTGTGCCTTAGGTTCCTTCATCTAAGCAATGGCTCCAGAGCTATCGCAATAGAGCAGAACTGGACCATCAGGAAGGATGCTATTTTAAGCTTGGTGATGAATTTTCTCAACCACACCACTTCTTTGACAGCATCTGATGCAGTGACATACTCTATCTCATAAACTGAATCGGCCATAGTATGCTGCTTGAAACTCTTCCAGTAGATGGTCCCACCATTAAGGATGAATATATATTCCAATATACTCTTGTTATGATCATGATCAAATTGAAAACTAGAGTCTGTGAGTTCCACAAGTTTTAAGTCCGTTTCACTATATACAAGTCTCTGATTCTTAGTATTTCTCAAATACTTCAGTATGATTTTAACAACCTTTCAGTGATTCTTTTCTGGATTAGATTGGTATCTACTCACTACTTCTAGTGAGTATGCCACATTTGATCGTGTATATATTATGACATATATGAAGAACCTACTATCGAAGCATATGGTATTCTACTCATATGCCTTTTTCTAGAGGTGTTGTCAGATAATCTCTCTTTGAAAGAAAAATTTCATGGCCTATTGGTAGATAGTCTTTCTTAAAATTCTTTATGCTGAACTGTTTCAGCATAGTAACAATGTACATAGACTGGAATAATTCAAGCAACCTTTTAGATCTATCTCTATAGATCTTCATTCCTAGGATGTAGGAAGCTTCTCTCAGATCTTTCATGGAGAACTGTGATGACAGCCAGATCTTTATTTCTTATAATGCAGGAATATCATTCTCGATTAAGAGAATATCATTCACATACAATACTAGAAATACTATTACTGAACCATTAGCCCACTTGTATATGCAGTGCTCCTCTTCGTTCTTAACGAAGCCATACGTTTTGATTGTTTTATCAAATCATATGTTCTAGCTTCGAGATGCCTGCTTCAGTCCATAAATGGATCTTTGAAGCTTACACACCTTAGACTCAACTATGGATGTGAATCCTTCAGGCTGTATCATATACATTTCTTCATCCAGCTCTCTATTTAGGAAAGTCATTTTCACATCCATTTGCCAGATTTTATAATCTAGATGGGTAGCGATAGCAAGCATAATCCGAATGGATTTGAGCATTACCATAGGAGAAAATATCTTATCATAGTCAATATCATAATATTGATGATACTCCTTGACAACCAGATGGACTTTATGGATCTCCACCTTTCCATCTATGCTCTTTTTTCTTTTGAAGATCCACTTACATCCTATAAATTTTATCCCTTCGGATTGGTCAACCAATGTCCATACATCGTTGACCTTCATAGATTTTATTTCGAATTTCATTACCTCAAGCCATTTCTGAAAGTTGGATCTCTACATTACATCCATATAGGTGATCAGGTCCTGATCATTCTCATCAAGTTCGATAGGATTCTCATCCCAAATCAAAAAATCATAGTATCTATCCGATTGACGTGGTAATCTACTAGATCACCTTAAGGATGCATCTACAATGGATTTTGGATTTGATCTAATTAGATCTAGCTTAGGTTCTATAATTTGTGTCTATTTTTCTACCTATCGTACTTCATCAAGTTCGACCTTAGAGGCATTAGTTCCTTTACCAAGGAACTTTTTTTCTAAAAAGACTATTTTAAGGCTGATAAACACTTTTTGCTCATCAGCAAGGTAGAAGTAGTATCCTTTGGTTTCTCTTGGGTAATCTATAAACTACACTTATTAGACCTAGGTTCAAGCTTATCTGTCATCATACGTTTGATGTAAGTCGGACACCCCCAAATCCTAAGGTGTGAAAATGCTGGCTTACATCCTGTCTATATCTCATATGGTGTTTTATTAATAGATTTATTCAAAATTTTATTTAGAATATAATAAGCTAACTCGAGTGCATAACCCCATAGAAATATCGACAAACAAGCAAACTCCATCATGGATCGAACCATGTCCAATCGGATCCAATTTCTTCTTTCAGACATACCATTATATTATGGTGTTCCAAGAGGGATCCATTGGGAGAGAATCCCATTCTCTCCAAGATATGTCAGAAATTCATTGAAAAGATATTCATCCCCTCAGTCAGACCGAAGAGTTTTAATACTTTTTTCAGTTTGCTTTTCTACCTCATTTCAAAATAGTTTGAATATTTTAAATGACTCCAACTTATACTTCATTAAATAGATATACCCATATCTCGATAGATTATTTATGAAGGTTATGAAGTAAAAGTATCTACCTCTGACACTTGAGCTCATGGGTCCACATACATCCGAATATATTAGACTTAAGAGTTCAGTGGCTCATTCATCTTTTTCAGTAAAAGATGACTTGGTCATCTTACTAGGAAGACAAGACTCACAGATTGAAAGTGATTCACAATCACTAACCTCAAGAATTTCTTCTTGAGTTATGTTGTTGATTCTATTCTTATTAATATGATCTAGCCTACAATGCCAAAGGTATACATTAGACACATCACTAATTCTAAGGCATTTACCGGAGGATTGAACCATCTTAACAGGCATAGAAAGTAAATAAATTTTATTATTTAATTATCTAATAAAAATTATAATACCATTCAAAATGATATTATAATTTTTTTTATTGGTATTTCAAAATCATTCATGATCAAAAGGTCTACAGAAATGATATTCAATAAGAAAGTTGGACAAAAATGACATTCATTAAGAATAATTTTATTTGAATTGATTACAAGGTTCATGATTTCTAAAGCTAAAATTAGAACTTATCTTTCATCTCTAACATTCAGAAATCTCTCATCTTGATCAAATCTCCTACTGACCTACAAGCTCTACATAGAATTACAAAATGATAAGAGCTTCTAGTGTCTAATACACAGACAGTAAAATTAAATAAGAAAAAATTATAAAGTGTTATCATATAATTACCTTGCCCAGCAACTACTTGCTTCCTTCTTGGCCTGTTCGGATCCAAGGAGGCAATGTACAGAGAACAGTTTCTCTTCCAGTGCCCCTGCTTCTTATAGAAAAAGCACTCTACTTGGCTCTGATCGGGTTTGCATTTCTTGGTCCGACCCTGTGCAGTCATCCTGACATTTAGCTGCTCTCTCTTATTGTTCTTTTTTTCTTTCTTAAAGGATCGACGATCAGAAGAAGACGCTCCCACTGTATTCACCATCTCCTTATGGAGTTGATGATCCTTCTTAAAGTTTTGCAGCAACCCCAATAATCCATGATAGTTGACTGTAGGCTTTGTCATTCTAAAATGAGTTAGGAAGGAGAGGAAGGACTTGGGCAAGAAATTAAGGATTGCATCCTTACCGAGTTGCTCATGCTGGAAAAAGCCCAGCTTGCTAAGGTGCTCGATCATCTCGATCATATATAATATATGATCGATGACTGAGGCTCCGTTCCTCATTCGAGCATTGAAAATAGCATAACTTATTTTGTGCCTTTCAACATCATCAAGCATGTCGAAGAAGTCGTTCAACATTTGAAGCATCTTCTATGGCTGGATGTTTTCAAACCTGTGACTGAACTCGTCGTTCATTACCGTCAGCATTATACACCAAACGATGGTGCAATCATTGAGCCACTTCTGATATGTATCTCGAATCGCTCCTCTAGTATTTGGAGCTGGCTCCTCAGGTGCAGGATCTGTTACGACATAAAGGATCCATTCATGTTCAAGAATGATTTTCAACTTATGATATCAGCTATCGTAGTTGGGTTTTATTAATTTATCATTATCTAATAATGATCAGAGCGATAAGTTAGTGGCCATTTCTGTATAATAAGAAAAATCAAATCTAATTAGTATATAAATCAATTATCCTAAAGACTTGAACTTTAGTCTAAAAGTTTTCTTACTATTTTATACAAATTGATACCCTCTACCTCCAATTCGAGGAATTACTTTAATTCCTTAGTGGATACTAGAATTCACATAGACTACACACGAGCCCAACTTTAGTTGGTCAACCTATGTGCACCTATGGGTAGGTTAAAAATTAATTATTTTTTAAAATAATTTCTAGTAATATCAATTTTGCTCCGAAGACCTAATCAGTTGGCTTTGGGCTCCACTGAAAAAGTCCGGTTAGGTCCAACCATTAACTTGACCATATTTGATCTTATCTAACCAATAAATGATTAGGCTCGATTTTGGTCGGCCAACCCAAACACTATCAGAAAGATTTAACCAAATCATCATTTTATGAATGATAATTTCATTAATCAATAAGCACCAGGCCTTTGGACCTCTAGTGATTATCAAATTAATGAACCCATTATCACTCAACTTAATAGAATACTATGATTTAGTTATCTATATAACTATTTTATTTTTAAGAATCTAATAATTTTAGAGAATTTAGTTAACATATTTAAGAAAAGCAAGCCAATTTCGATCCTCCCACTGACTTCACCAAGTTGGATAAAAAAAAAGGATCTAATCTAAGCTAGCATTAGGAGCACCTAAATCAGTCAGACTGATTTACCTAATTGACATGGATGAGTCCAAATCATCAAGTGATCTAATCAAAACCTAACTCACCAAGATGGCCAAGTTAGTGAGATCAATAGAAGGGATATGCCATTAACTCATCAAAGATCGAATCAGTACGAGTAGCTCTCAATAAAAAATCATTGGTCTAACTGCCAAACTTATCTTAGACACCATCTGATTTATTAGTTTTAATTTGACGAATCTAGTAATTTTGGGTTTGACCACATAGCCATGAATCAAGTCCATTTAGTCCTCGTTAAAGGCATGGACTTGACCAACTACAACTATTATAATTGAGTCTATAGAGTCCTTGACCCAATCTAAATTAATATTTAATTAGATTTAATCGATTACTCTAATTTAGTTCACTCTTTAACTAATCTTAGGTCTAACCTAATTTATGGACCTAATTTAACTAACCCAATAATCCATATTTTATGATTAATGACTTAGAGTCTTAATTTATAATTCTAGATACTAAATCATTATACTTAATATTTAATTAAGTTTATGGGTTGTGGGTTAGGATTCAATATTTTAAAAAATATTTTTTAAATTTTTGAAAGATTCTTTACAACTTAGTGTTATTCACCAATTGAGTCGACTCACTTTAAGATTGAATCGACTCAATTCATAAATAATACTAGTTGTAGGATTTAATATGAAACTATGTATACTACATAATACTAAATCATGAATTAAACTTTATCTAATTATGCATTTATGATCATAAATTAGATTAAAATCTAATATAATTAGATCATAAAAATATTAGATCAAATCTAAGATTTTATGATTAACGATATAGATCAGCAACGTACCAGGATCACTTTTTCAATATAGGAGGTATACCCTACATGAGGATAACCTGCAGTCTATGCGATCTTGATTTTAATTTTTAGATCTAATTAATCAGATTATTAGATTAATATTTAGATCAAATCTGAATTATCAATCTAAAATATGCAAGCATATCATGTTTAGCGAACCTTTGAAGAAAGCAGTGAAGGATTTACAGTGCTACTTTCAAATTTTTTTTAAAAAATAACTAAAATATAATAAAAAATTAATAAATTAAATTAATTAATTTTTAATCATATTAGAATATTAAGTCCTACACTAAGGATCTAAACATAATACACATGCATTCATATAGATTTGAAAATAAAATTATGTAGCAAACTCTTTACTATATCAATCTATTTAGAACACAATATCTTTTCACGGATAGCTGATCATCATAATCTGAATCCATCAGATAATGTTTTGATATCGCACCATAGTCGCACATATGTTTGGCCTCTATGGTTGGTCCATACGGAGCTCTTCATCTCAATCAGCCCCACTAGAGTGCTAGCTCTTCGTTGGGGCCTTCAATGGTTGATCACGATCGATCCGATCGATCATATACTTTCTAATTTTTTAGATATTTTAAAAAATTAAAATATAAATACTGAAGGATGATGAAGAGGTATTTCAAATTTGGTGGTGATTCGATGCTCACAATACTCGATCTCTTCATCCGAACCCATATTCGCAAATCTAGGATTTCACTCTATCCAAAAAATCTGACATACTGAAAATCCTATCACACCCTTTCTGTGTGAAATTTTTCTATGAAATAAGTTTTTGTAGAAAGATGACTTTCATATCTATAAATTCTATTTAGATCATATCTAAAAATTGGATATCCTTAGAGGTAAAATCAGAAGAGAAGAGAGGCATGAGGAGAAAATAATGTGATGTAGGACCCTGCTCACCTTCACTCCAAGATTTTTCTCGCCCAAAACTAACTCCCAATCATATTAAAATTTTTACCACAGAATTCTAACCCCATCTCTTACATGTATAAAAATTCTCATAATTTATTAATGTGAATACCCTGAGAAAGATGCATGGAAAGAGATAAGAGTCGGAGGTTAAACTTGTTTCAACCTCGCAACCAACATCAAATTCAAAAACCTTTTTATCCGTATCCAACACCCATACTAGAGTATTTGATGTGCAGAAAGACTCTCCTTTTGCATGTCCACTCTGAGAATACACAAAAAATTACATGAAGTAAAATCAAAGTGGGCGTGGGAAAAGGATAAGAACGAGAGGGAGTTGAGAAGTTTCAACTTCTACATTGAATTCAAAATTCAAATTATTTTGACCAGTCTAACCATTGGACCAGGTCAAAGGTAGAAGAGATAAGAGACACAGAAGGTATCTAGGTATGAGAAAAAATTCACGTAAAATAAAGAAGGGCGTGGGTCAAAGGTTGGTCAAATATTGTAGGCGTAGGGAGTTGAAAGTTCAAACCTCCTTTGACTTTTCAAAATTAGTTTCAACTAAACCAATTATTTCAAACCCAGTAAGATCAGGTCAAATCTAACTAAATTAGATTTAATCTAATTTATTAAATTTTTAATCAAATTAAAAATTAATTTGGTCTAGCTTCTGATTAAATCAGGATCAAATCTTCCATAGTAATTAAGTCAACTCATGACCTGATTGGATTAAACCCAATCAAATTCAATTCGATCAAACTTGATCAAATCCTCATCACTTAATCAAATTGAGTTAATCAATAATCAAATTATTAATTAATCCTCTTATAAACATAGAGTTTCAATCGGATTGATGTCTGGATAATAGAGTCCATCAATATGAAACTCCTGAAGAGTCCCAAATCAATGGGACTTTTGAACCCAATGTCCCAAATGAATCAAACTCATGATCATAGAGTTTCAGATCAATAGAACTCTTGATCAAAGAGTCCTAGATGAGTAGGACTCAGAGTTTCCAGATCAGGTAGGAACTTCTTATGTGTGTGATCCCATTGGTTCGAATCCTAAGTCGGTAGCATAGAAATTAATTTTTTAAACCAATCGATGTGACCATTTAGCAATGATATCCGACATTCGGATAGGTTGAAAAGTTGCAATGCAATAATGATGAACCTATGAAATATGATTACCGTATAATTCATCTCTTTGACCTCGATGCTTAAAGGATGATTTAGGATTTACTATCAATCTTAAAATTTATCCACAGTGTATTTCAAAATTTAGCGTCCATCATATGGACTACTGTGATCGAGGATTTGCTAAATTGAAATACAGTGATGTACTTGCTCCAATACTTGGAGGGATCAATTTCATCTTGACTCACACACCGATAAGTCAAGTACTTGACCGCATCCAGTAGCCTTCCATTACTGAATTAAAAATTTAGGTAGTCCGATACCTAAGTACAGTGAGTTGCTTGTAAGTCATTATAGTGGTTTCAGATCTAAGAGACACTTATACCCATATCCTTCGGAGCTAATTTTGATAGAAGAAAAGCTTCAAAGTTAGTCACATTCAGTGTAGATGTACCCATGCATCTCACTTGCATACCATACCAGTGTCTTAACATTCCTTGGTTGCGAGGACAACCAACTTATATGGCACACAATAACCTATATTCGATAAATATTATCGTCCTAAGTAACAACGTATCTTTTGATCGTGAATAATTTAAGGACTAAATAATAAATTCTCTTTTGTCGAATCGAGATAGTCCTAAGAACTTCATCATAATATAAGAGTTTATTAGAAAATAATAGATTTTATGATAAAAAATATTAAAATAATTTTTATTAATTTATGATTAATATATAATTATAAATGTATAGCCCAACTATCAATAGGCTGATGATTGGCTTTGGGACATATTTCCAACATGAAGATCCCTGGAAAGGAGAGCAACTGAGGGAAATGAGAGGGTTTTCTTAGGTTCCCATGAGTTCGAGCACTATGCCTCCCATTCGATTAAGACTCCTGAGAATGGAAAGAACTCCCACCTGATTGAGACTCTTGAGGATGGAAACAACTCCATCTGTTTGAGATTCCTAAGGATGAAAAAAATAGAAAAAAAATGATGGTTTCTTAGGTTCTGCGAGGTTTTGAGAGCATGAATTGGTCCCTTTTGGTTTTGAGAGCCAAGCCTCCCACCTACTTGAGACTCCTGAGGATGGAAAAGCCTCCCACCCATTTGAGACTCTTGCGGAAGGAAAAAACAAAAAAGAAAAAGTGTTTCTTGAGTTTAGGGCTTTGTTAGGTTCGTGAGGTTTTGAGAGCATGAGTTGGTCCCTTTTGATTTTGAGAGCTAAGGCTCTCACTTGATTGAGTCTTTGAGGACTACCTCCGTATTGCATGCACCAGGTGCAATTGGATCGCATAAATCCCATGGTGGATAACTCGCCATGCTACCCGCTTGTATTTCATGAATTCTTGATTGCAAGCTATCCATCATGCATGTGCTTTGGGATTTGCCGTGGTTCACTTGCACTTGGTGCATGCAATAATTTCTCCTAAGGGCCACCCAATTGAGTGATGACTATAATTTTTCTTTTATAATTTTTATAAAAGTATTGACTATATATTAATTTTTTATAAATAAAAAATATGCAATATGTCAGAAGATCATAGTTAGATATATAATCAATTAAGAAATGGATATATCACCGATAAATTTAAAGAAGGGGTTGAAAGATTTCTTCAATTTGTATTTTTGCAACATAAGAATATAGATGAAAATAAAATTAGGTATCATGTTCAAAGTATCATAACTTAAAGTTTTGCATTAGAGATGAAGTGGTTTTGCATCTTTATTATAAAAATTTTGATGAGCACTACATGATTGTATGGACTTTACATAGTGATCAAACTTATAATCACATTGGAGAATCTTCAGAAGGTGATATTAATCCATACAGAAGGTGGGTAGTAGAAGGGTTTAGTCCTAAATTTCAAGAATTGTAGCTGAATATGGAGATCATCAATGAGGAGGGTTATGATGTGCATGAACTCCCAAATCCACATGCTAAAAAATTCTATTCTTTGCCGAGAGCAGCGGATGAGCTATTGTGGAAGGGTTGTTAGAAGTACACCAAACTATTTGCGATGTTACAACTTTTAAATTATAAGTCTAAATTCAATATGAGTGAAAATTGTTTGGACTGTCTCTCATTAATTGTCAAGGGTTTGTTACCAAAAGATGGAAACAAGTAGACAATTCCTATGAAATAAAAAAAAATGATGGGGAAGCTTGGCCTTAGCTATCAAAAGATTGATGTATATCCTAATATTGTGTATATTGTATTAGTTGAAAGATGAGGCAAAGACGGAATGCACTGTTTGTGGTCATGCAAGGTGGAAACCTAGGAAAAATGATTATGGTGTGTTGACGTAGAAACTGATCGTCATCGGAGTCCGCTGGAGTGGAGGCCGATGAGGTCACCGCTGGGGACCTGCAAAATAAAGTCCCATCCGGAGCCGGTGGGGGGTGGCTCCAGCAGGACCCTCCGACGATCAAGTCAGCTCTGGCCAATAGGAATGGAGTGCTCGGAATGAGTTCTGGAGCTTGGAGAAGAAGGGGAGAGCTTAGAGATCAGAGAGATTAGCGTATCTGGAGGGTTCCTTTTATAGCGAAGCTTGATGGTGATGGTTGCAGTCGCGTGCTGGCGGGCCGCTTGAGATTCGGTGGAGTCAGTCTCTCGGGGAGGTGCCGTATGCGACGGGGTTGATGGTGACAGTTGCGGTCGTGTGCTGGCGGATCGTGGGCCGCATGGAGTTCGACACGAAGAGGAAGGCATTGTCAGACGGTTGGTGACAGCTATACTGGCAAGTCATGGACCACATGGAGTTGGTTACGGAGAGAGTAGTGGCGGCCATATCGTCTGATCTTGTTGTCTGTTGCAGACTAATGGCGATAGTTCGTCCGGAGGAGTTCGGACTTATAGAAGAGTCCGACTGAAAGGAAAGCTGGGAAGGAGTTCGACTGTAGAGAAGTTCGGATAAGCTCGACTAGCTGAAGGGATGGCCGCTGAGGAGTTCGGACGCTAGGAGTTCGAAGAGCTCGTCCGCCAAGCAGTTCGGTCGGCTGGAGAGGTTCGAAGGAGTTCGGACGCTAAGTAGCTCGGTCGACTGAATGAGTTAGAAGAAGCTCGACCGCTGGGAGTTCGACTGAACCCCATCTGCTGAAGCTCTTCTGCGACTACTGGTTGCGTTAGGCTGAGCATCGAGCTAGACTTTGGTGGGAGCGGGATTTATCCCCAACACTAGCCTCCTCCACTTTCGAGTTCGAAAATCGAAGAAAGGGAGTGCAGGAAAGGCGACTACCGAAGTCTTCCTCTGAGCTCCGTACTGATCTAGGTCGAAGCCTAAGGAAGATCCTCACCTCCAGCCATGGTTGAGGGGGCTTCGTCTGCTGTGATCGAAGCCAGAGGTTGCGCTTCTTGGGGGTGACATTGTCTCCTACAGTCGAGGTCGATGCGGACACTCGGGAGGGGTCTGATTTTCAGCTGGGGTTGCCTTCGATCTTATTCCTGGCCGAGGTTGGCACGGACGCTCAGAAGATTGCTTATCTCTATTCGAGGCTTCTCGGGCGCTCTGACCGAGGTTGTCTCAGTCGTCTTAGCCGAGGTTGTCGTGGATCTTACCCATAGCCGAGGTTGTCGGTCGCTTTGGGAGAGATCTTATCTAGTCGATGTTGGTGCGGTCGCTCGGAAGAGACCATATCTCTTTTGGCCGAGGTTGATGCGGGCGCTCGCGTTAGGACGAGGTTCTTCTCCTGTTTCTGACTTCGACTTTGCTCGCATTAGGATGAGGTTGCCCTTCTGTTCCTAACCAAGGTTGTCAACGATCGCTCGGGAGAGATCTTATTATCTCTTGCGACCGAGCTTTCCTCGGGGGACATCTTATCTCCTGCAGTCAAGGTCGAAGTGGGCGCTCGGGGGAGATCTTATCTCCTACGGCTGAGCTTTTCTCGGAGAAGATCTTATCTCCTACAGCCGAGATCGAAGTGCACGCTCGGGAGAGATCTCATCTCCTACGGTCGAGCTTTCCTCGGGGGAGATCTTATCTCCTTCGGCCGAGCTTTCTTCAGGAGAGATCTTATCTCCTACAGTCGAGATCGAAGTGCGTGCTCGGAGGAGATCTTATCTCCTGCAGTCGAGCTTTCCTCGGGGGAGATCTTATCTCCTGCAGTCGAGGTTGAAGTGCGTGCTCGGAGGAGATCTTATCTTCTGCGGCCAAGCTTCCTCGGGGGAGATCTTATCTCCTGCAGTCGAGGTCGAAGTGCGTGCTCGAGGAAGATCTTATCTCCTGCAGTCGAGCTTTTCCTCGGGAGAGATCTTATCTCCTGCAGTCGAGGTCGAAGTGCGTGCTAGGAGGAGATCTTATCTCCTACGGCCGAGCTTTTCCTCGGGGGAGATCTTATCTCCTGCAGTCGAGATCGAAGTGCGCGCTCGGAGGAGATCTTATCTCCTGCAGCCGAGCTTTCCTCGGAGAAGATCTTATCTCCTGCAGCCGAGCTTTTCCTCGGGAGAGATCTTATCTCCTGCAGCCGAGGTTGAAGTGCGCGCTCGGAGGAGATCTTATCTCCTACAGTCGAGCTTTCCTCGAGGGAGATCTTATCTCCTGTAGCCGAGGTCGAAGTACGCACTCAGGGGAGATCTTTATCTCCTGCAGTCGAGCTTTCCTTGGGGGAGATTTTTATCTCCTACAGTCAAGGTCGAAGTGCGCGCTCGAAGGAGATCTTATCTCCTACGGTCGAGCTTTCCTTGGGGGAGAATGTTATCTCCTGCAGTCGAGGTTGAAGTGCACGCTCGGAAGAGATCTTATCTCCTGCAGTCGAGCTTTCCTCGAGGGAGATCTTATCTCTTGCGGTCGAGCTTTTCTCGAAGAAGATTTTATCTCCTGCAGTCGAGGTCGAAGTGCGCGCTCGAGGAAGATCTTATCTCCTACGGTCGAGCTTTTCTCGGGGGAGATCTTATCTCCTACAGTCGAGGTCGAACTGGGTGCTCGGAGAAGATCTTATCTCCTGCAGTCGAGTTTTCCTCGGGGGAAAGATCTTATCTCCTACGGCCGAGCTTTCCTCGGAGGAGATCTTATCTCCTGCAGTCGAGGTTGTTGCTCGCGTTAGGATGAGGTTCTCCTCCTGTTCCTAATGCGGTAATTATTGACTGCTTCTTCCTGGCAGCGCATCCTCAAATTTTATGTTTCAGGGTCGTGGTAGCGTTGTTCCTCCGCATTCTCTCCAGCAGTAAGTTTCGAGGTGGACGACCTCCTCATGCTGGCCTCCTCAATTTGGTGCAAGCTCTTATCGCTGGGAGACGACAAATCGCTGATGCACCAAGCTCCTCCCAGGGGAAATGTGGATGATGCCATAAGGTGGCCGACCTTCTTGCGGTCTCTGGCTATGGCAGCGCCGAGCTCCTTGCCGTCACTGGCTATGGCAGCGCCCTTGGCCGATCTTTTCCTGCTTCAGGCTGGTGCCGGAGGAATTTACCCAGCCGCCCCTTTCTGACGAGCTCGTCAATTTCGTCTTAGAGCTGGATGCATTCCTCGGTGTTGTCGTCGTGGTCGCGATGGTAGAGGCAATACTTGTTTCGATCGTACTTGTTTGGGGGAGACTGTAACCCTTCTGGTCTTGGTAGCTGGTTCTTCACTTCGGTGAGAATCTGAGTTCGAGGAGCGTTGAGTGGGGCATAGTCATGGAACCTTCTGGGAGGAGGGCTTCTTCGCGCCCCTCTGTTAGGGCTTCCTTGGTGGCGAGTTCAAGGAGTTCGGGCCCGCCTGCTTTCGAAGGGAGTCCGTGAGCGCTGCTGAACTTCATTTCGTTTCTTTGAAAAACCTGCGGAAGAACTTTATGCCACCTTGTCGGGGCTTCCTTGGAGTCATACTCGAGAGGGAGTCCTCGCTTGCCCTAGGATGGTTGTGAGCTTGGCCAAACTTCGTCTCACCCTGTGTGAAATCTTTGTAGGGGGCTTCCTTGGTGACATACTCGAGTGGGAGTTTGGCCTCACTCATGCCGAACTTCATTCCGATGATGAGATTTCAGGGGGAGTTCGGCCTCGCTTGCGCCGAATTTCATTCTACAGGAGAACTTCGTTCCACCCTCGCTTGCGTCGAACTTTGTTCCGCTTTTTCATGGGAGGACTTCATACTCCTCTGTTGGGGCTTCCTCGATGATGGGTTCGAGGGAGAGTTCGACCTTGCTTGCACTGGAGAGGTCATGAGCGCAACCAAACTTCATTCCATCTCCTTCTGAAACCTGGGGGAGAACTTCATGCCCTTTGTCGGGTCTCCCTTGGAGTCATATACTCGAGAGGGAGTTCGGTCTCGCTTGCCCTTGGGTGGTCGTGAGCGTAATTGAACTTCATCTCGCCTCCTTGCGGAACCTCCTGTGGGGGAAGTTCATGCCCCTCTATCGGGGCTTCCTCGATGATGGGCTCAAGGGAGATTTCGGCCTCGCTTGCACCAAACTTCATTCCGCTTTTCCACAAAATCTTCCTTGACATTTCCTTGACGACGAGCTTGAGGAGGAGCTCGGCTTTCCTCGTGCCAAACTTTTTTCCGCTTTCCTGCTCGCGCCGAACTTCGTTCCGCTTCTATGGGAGAACTTCTGCTCTCCGTTTCTCTCCTAAGGGCGATTGGTATGCCCAAACGCTCTTCCTTAAGGCCGGTTCCTCGCATCCTCATGGTGAGTTTGCTGACAAAGTCTTCGCCAGAGGTTGTCGCACAGCCTGCATCATCTCGATGGGGCCGCAAATCCGATCAGTAGGTTGAATTGCTCTACATTTGCGGTGGCTTCGGATGGAGCCTGAGCTGCCAGGGTTGCAACGGAAGCCAGTCGTCGAGTCGAAGCTCTCCTGGAGGCATTTTCTCTTTGGAAGAGAAGAGGAAGATCTCCGGAGGGGGAAGAGAAAAGTCGCCGAGTACTCCTTTAAGAACAAGAAAACCTCAGAGATTCGGGCCCTTCCTCTAGCGTCAATCTATTGACGCAGAAATTGGTCATCGCTAGAGCCTGCTGGAGTGGAGGCCGATGAGGTCGCTGTCGGAGACCTGCAAAATAAAGTCCCATCTGGAGTCGATGGGGGGTGGCTCCGATAGGATCCTCCGATGATCAAGTCAGCTCTGGCCAACAGGAATGGAGTGCTCAGAATGAGTTCCGAAGCTTGGAGAAGAGAGGGAGAGCTTAGAGATCAGAGAGATTAGCATATTTGGAGGATCCCTTTTATAGCGGAGCTTGATGGTGATGGCTGCAGTCGTGTGCTGGTGGGCCGCTTGAGGTTCGGTGGAGTCAGTCTCTCGGGGAGGTGCCGTATGCAGTGGGGTTGATGGTGACAGTTGCGATCGTGTGCTGGCGGGTCGTGGACTGCATGGAGTTCAGCACGGAGAGGAAGGCATTATCAGGCGGTTGGTGACAGCCATACTGGCAAGTCGTGGGCCGCATGAAGTTGGTTACGGAGAGAGTAGTGGCGGCCATATCGTCTGGTCTTGTTGCCTATTGCAGACTGATGGCGACAGTTCATCTAGAGGAGTTCAGACTTGTAGAAGAGTCCGACTGAAAGGAAAGCTGGGGAGGAGTTCGACAGTAGAAAAGTTTGGATAAGCTCGACTGGCTGAAGGGACGACCGTCAAGCAGTTCGATCGGTTGGAGGGGTTCGAAGAGCTCGATCGCCAAGCAGTTCGGTCGGCTGGAGGAGTTCGAAGGAGCTCGGACGCTAAGTAGCTCGGCTGGCTGAACAAGTTAGAAGAAGCTCGACCGTTGGGGGTTCGGCTGAACCCCGTTTGCTGAAGCTCTTCTGCGACTACTGGTTGCATTAGGCTGAGCATCGAGCTAGACTTCGGCGGAAGCGGAATTTATCCCTAACATAGTGTAAGGGTAAAGAATGTTCCTTTTAAAGTATTATGAAATCTTCCACTAATCAATAGGCTTCAAAGGTTGTTTATATCATCAAAAATAGCATACATATGACTTGGCATACTTCAAATACATGTGTAGATAGTTTTATGGCACACCTGTGTAATGGTGAGGCATGGAAATATTTTGATAGAATCCATTCTGACTTTGCATCCGATCCAAGGAATGTATATTTAGGATTGTGTATTGATAGGTTCAATCATTTTAGATATTCATTAACACTTTATTCATGTTGATCTATTTTGATTATGGTATACAATTTTCCTCCATGGATGTGCCTGAATTGGTAGCATATTTTTCTAAACATGGTGATACTAGGTAGGAATATTGATGTATTCCTAAGATCTCTAATTGAGGAGTTGAAGCAGTTATGGAGAGTCTGGGTAAATACTTATGATGTGAGTAGAAGGCAGAATTTTTGGATGAAAGCAACACCATGCATGATAGTATATTACACTACTTATCTATGAAATAGTAAAGAGACATATGATTAGTGAGCTACATGTTAAACTAAAGCTAGAAATTTTTTTAATATCCCTTTAGCAGATACAGGTGATGACAACGTATCTCTAGATATTAATGTGCACCAAGAAGATGATATCACAAATCTATCTATGGTTCAAGTTAATGAAAAACTTGATGCACCTAATTTGCTAGTTGATTTCTCTCAGTATGAAATACTTGATGATGACGAGATATGTAAGTTAGGACAAAGACTAGAGGAAGTATTAGTAGAAGAGAAAGAAGAAAAAGAAATTAAAGAAGGATGAGAGGATGCGAAAGATAAGGAAGAAGAAGAATTTGAAGACGATGATGAGTCTAATAAGAAAGAAAATAAGTTAGAGTTACCTAACGGCTATAATGATTAATTTATACAATGTTGCTATTCACATTTAAATTTAGTTGCCATATAATATATTATTATATTACATTATTTATAATTATATATATTTTGGATAATTTTGATCATAATTTTATCAAATATTTGTTTTGACTATTTGATCTATGCCTATATATATTATGGGTTTGTATTATATTATTGCAAATAATATATGTGATCTTAAGTTAAATTCATGATATCTAATATATGTATCTAATCTTTATATATGAATTGGGATAATGACATGTGGTGGAGCATACAAACTTGGTCGAAGGGATGGTAGAGAAAAAAATGTATCTCGATAGTAGCTTTGAGATTCACATAATTATAGAGATGAAAATGATGGAAATACTGGGAGACACCCACAATGATCTACCCGTAGTCTATTTAACACACCTCCACCTATTGAGGGGCATGGCTCAATGTCCATGGAGAAGCTCTCTATCAATTCTTCATCTCATGTGCCTGACAGTGTGGGTTCGGTTGACCTTATACATACAAGAGGGCCGAACTAGCCTATCCTTGAGCCAACCATTGAAGTATATAAAGTTTCCATCATAGTGAAAATGAATAATTAGGTTTTATAATTATATATTCTTATTTGGCATCTATTTTTTTATTTTTTGCATGATTAATTTGGTTCATATTTAATGCACAGATTCATCGAGCTTGAGGTGTCATGTCAGATGAGTGTTTGGCTGAAGCAGTATTTTAAAGAAGTTGATTTTTGTGGTGAATAGTAGAACAAATAACCAAGGATTAGTTGATGTAAAGATTTGAGGTGAAGTATGAGGCTTCTATTTAGTTCATAACGTAAGTCATTATGATAACACAATATATATCTTTGATATATTTTGTAGGAAAGATCCATATGGTCTCTAGTAGAAAATCATAATTTTAGAAAATGTTGGATGAGTACCAATAGACGTCTATATACTAGTATGATGAGTGAGGCACGAAAGAAATATATTGATGAGTTAAAAGAGATGAATCTGTGAGCCACACTTACAGACATGATTGATAAAGTTCATGTAAGTTAGATGAAGCAAGAGATATAGAATGAGTTATGTCAGAAGCATTGGCTTAAGGATAAGTGGTAGCAAAAGTCTAAAGCTGCTCAAAAAAATTGAATGAAGCAAAAAGAGGGATTGATAAGCATTCAGGGGGTTTCATTCCTTTTGTGATGCACCAAAAAAGGATGGTGATTTATTCAATATTTTTTTTAATTATTATTTATATTCATTCATCTATTTATGATATAATAACTTATTGCAGATGCAAGAGAATGGTGCAGAACCTACTATTGTAATGCTTTTTTATTACAACTATATAAAGAAAGAGATATGAGAGTTCATGGATGCAAAATCTAAGAAAGTTGGCGTATGTTTTTAATTTCATATCAAAATATATCTATATATTAATATATATTAACATATGTATATCTATAAGTATATCCACATCAAAAAAAGGTTCTTTTGAGATATCTTATATCTATTTGTTTTAATATGGAGATTTCTGATTAGAAATGTCCTGAATGTAGATTTAAAGTTGTTCATATTGGTTAAGAATTATTTTTGAATGTCCTGTTATGGTGGTGGTTGGGTGCTAAATTGAATGGTTAATTCGCATTATTAATAGGTTGTATGTTTATTATTTTGGTAAGTCAAAGTTTTAGGGTAAACTCTACTGAATTTTTGAGAAATATCTAATAGATTTTGGATATTCAGATTTATAGAGTTAGAGAATTACATTCATTGATAAATTATTATTGTTCTATTTGCCTTGTTTTTATACATATTGTCCGTAAAATAGAGATATTTGCTTATTCAATTTTTTTTAAAGGATTGAACCTTTTTAATATATGGTTGCAGGAGGCATATAAGACTGTTTTTGTAAAAAAGTATGGTTTGAAGTTTGAATTACAACCTTCATTTGATGCTATAATGTGGGTGGAAGCTATAGTAGGTATTTTTAAGAATAAGGTGTATGAATTTGGGTTGCATGTGCATTCATTCAGTGTATTCACGAGGATTCCTACATCATACTCTACTTCTCAGTTAGGTGGCGGTTTAGGGAGTGCATTCACCACTTACTCTACTACCTAAGAAGCTATATATGGAGATTATGTAGGTTTTGATGAATCCTTAATATAGAAAGATGCTACGATCTCTTATTTCTAGTCATGATTTTACTGAAGGAAAACTATGTAGGATTTCATGCATGTATTTCAATTTTTTTTCAAAAAATAACGAAGCAAAATACTTAGATTAATCTAATTAATCTATTTATGTATGTGATCAGATTACTAAATACTTATATCTAGGATCTATAACATAACATGATGCATATTTAAATTTAAAATAAAAATTAAATAGGTATTGATCATATCAATATCCTAGATCATATCTAGCAAATCTAGATCAAATCTAGCATACAAGAGATCAGATCTCTTTACCTTAGCATGAATCAAAAATACTGCTGCTGATTTTCATGGTTGTGATCGTTGCTTAGAGCTGCATAGGATGTTCAGCCTCTACAAGTTATCTGCACGAGACTCCTATATTGATCGGAGATTCAACAATCAAAGATCCGCGTGAAGTGCTAGCTTCTTACAAATTTCTCCTGACGATTGATCTAAATACTTTTCTTTCAATCTCTTGGATCCTCCAAGAGAGGAAGAATTGGAGGAGGATTGAGGGAGAAAATTTACTTTCTAATCTCTTAAAATATAAAGAAGAGAAGGCTCAAAAATTAACTTTAAGAGAAGATCCTTCTTTTCTTCTTTTTCTCTCAACCAGACAAGAACTAGTGTTGTCATAAAGAAACCCCCATGCCTCACGAATATTGGTGCACAAATCTCACACCCCTCTCCCCTTTTTCTCTAGATTTTATTATGGAAAATCAGTTGGTTCCCCATGCCTCAAGTCTCCTTAAAAGGAGGTGCCATAAGAGTCCTTCCTTGGGTTAAATACCTAAGAAGGAATTAGTCAAAAGAGGAAACTTCAGGGCGCCCAACTCTTGGATGCCACCCAAGTTTTCTTATGCATGGAGAAGTAGAAAGTCACATCAAAAAGCACAGGAAAGGGGGTGGACAAAATATGGTAGGTGTGGGAATATTTTCCAAAAGAGAGGGGAAGAGTTTTAGAGATTTGAAACTTTAACAAATTAGAGTCTTGGTCAAAATAATTTCCTTATTTTGATCTAGTTAAAGATTATATTCCAAAACAAGAGAGAGATGGTGCAAGAGGGTCTTCTTAGGCATGGGAATACTCACATAATCATCTGAATAAGGGGCATGCACCTAGGGGTTCTTGGCATAAGGGAAGAGGGAGAATCCCAGTCTAACCTAATCTAATTCGTATTCTAATTAGAATTGGTGCAACCTAATTAAAGATAATCTTAGTCCAACTAGAAGCCTAATTAAATCTATTTAAATCATATTTAAATTTAATTTAAATTTTAATTTAATTAAAAATTAGGTATACTTAAGCCCTAATTGAACAGAAAATTGATCTTTGTTGTAATTGACTTATCTCATAAATCAATTAGACTTGACCTAACCTAGTCCAAATCAAATCTAATTGAATCCAATTCAATTAGACTTGATCTCATTTTAATGCTCAATTAAATTGAGCCAATTAGCAATTCAATTGCTAATTAATTTTTCTACAATACTTGCACTTGATCAATCATCAATCGCATTGACAATTTGATCCTTGAATGATTTATAATCGTTGATCAACTATTCGATCAGATAGAAATCTCTTATGTGTGTGATCCCATAGATTCGAACCTAAGCCAGTAGCATAGAAATAAATTTTCATACCAATCGAAATGACCATCTAGCAATGGTACTCAACGTCCGGATAGGTCAAATGTATATAAAGCAATATTCTAGAACCCTGATATATGGTTATCGTATAATTCATCCCTTTGAACCTTAATACGTAGGATGACTTCGAGTTATCTATCTATTTTCAAATAGTTCATTCATATTGTGTCTCAACTTTATAAATTTCGTGACTCCTCACTAGGATTATTTAGGCATAGATTTTTTTCAATTGAAATATAGCAAGATATTCTCTCCTGAAATCAGAAGTGATAAATCTCATTTTGATTCACACACCAACTCTGCAAATATTTGACTGCATCCAAAAGTCTTCCATCAGCACTGTACAATTAGAAATATAGATAGTTCGACACCAAAATACAGTGAGTTGCTTGCAAGTCATCATGGTGACTCAGATTAGAGAAACACTTATACTCATAGCTTTTACTAGCTACTCTTGACAGTAGAGTGCTACATTGATCACGTTCAGTGCAAAAATACTTCTATACCTATATGCCATACCAGTATCTCCATACCACTTGATTATAAGGACAACCAATGCATATGGCATACAGCGATTTATACTCAATAAGTTATTTTTCTAGTTAATAACCTATTATTTAGTCATTAATAATTTTAAAAATCATCTAATAATTTTTTTTTTATCAATTGATTATGGTTCTAAGGACTTTATTATAATATAGAAGTTCATTTAAGAAAGATAGAGAATTTATAATGAATAAGCTAAATAACTTTTATTAATTGATAATTCATAATTACATGAGGTGCATAATCATCTACAACTTAAATGATTGACTTTAAGATACAATTCCTAACATTACATCCTCTGAGCAATTGTCACCTCCTCCACAAGGAGGAATCAAGTCAGATAACCTTGGCCAACTGATCCTTTATGTGATTGATGTTTGATTATAAACTTGTTTAGTCTTATGTTTGATTTGGATACTAACTGGAGTTGAATTATTTAATATTTTGATGTGTTGCATTTGCTTATTGATTGAAACATTGATGGATGCTAAACTCATATTTTATAGAAGTTTTACTTAAATGTATATGCTTAAATATATTTTTTTGCTTAAAAGTGTTGTTGCGTTGTTTTTTGTTATAAAATATTAGGTTATGGCTGATGTATTAAGAATTAGGATATATACAGACCTATTACTATATTTACAAAATAGTTTTTCAAGTAGAAGCTTTACTAAGGGATTTGCAGAAAAAATAAAATGCTAGATGAAAACTTTACTAAGGGATTATCAAGGAATTTTTTAACAAACCTCAAACCATTACCAAGGGATCGTTAGGGGTTATCACTAAGGGATCAATGAGGGATAACTTCCTCACAAATTATTCAATTGGCTAATTTTTAGATAGGGATCGATATTCCCTTAATGAATCCCTTGGTAATTATCGAGGGATTTTTGAGTGTATTTTGGTTAGTAAATTCATTAAAAAATGGTCGGTTCTCAATGAATGGCTTTCAGTTTTACCAAGGAAACTTCCCTAGCTAAAAGTTTCTGATTCCTCGGTAATTACCAAGAAATTTCTAAGGGAGACTTTTACTAACATCAAATATTCCAAGAAATAGATTTTCTTTAGAAATCCCTCGATGAATCTCTTCACCAAGGGATGACTTTCACCAAGAAAATTTGTCCCTTGCTAAAAGGCTTATTTCTGGTGCTTGAGAAGATTTTTGACTTTCAGCGAGGGATAAATTTCTAGTGATTTCTGGTGCAAGCGATTGTCCTCAATAAACTCCCTTGCACATCCTAAAATCCCAATCATGACAGGCTTTGACCCTCACTTATATAAATCATTCCCCAAGGACCCTCCATATAAGAACAATCAAGTCTTTGAAACCCAAAGAGAGCACTTTCGAAATCAAATGGTCTAGAGTCTTTCTATTATGCCCCTAACCCAAGATCGCGAGCTAGGATCATGGCAATTGTTGCATGCTTATAGAAAATTCTTTCTATAAGCATGCAAGGCATCTCATCAGAATATCATAAATAGATAGTAAAATAAAATTAGTTAATAAATTAAATTTAAAATTTAATTAATTAAAATTTAATTTTAATATTCTATAAAGTTCAATAATATTAAAAAGATCTTACATCAGCTTTAACAAAATTTTTATTTAAAATAAGAGCATAGATGTTCTGCTTCTAATTATTCTATTTGTCTCTAATTACTCTTTCATATGTACTCTTATGTCATCTTATTTTTCAAGATCTATAAAAATAATAAAATAGGATAATGAGCTTGACAGTCTAGTAGGCAATAATCACTTTAACTAAATTAAATTAAATAATAAAAATAAATTATCATTTATAGAAAATAAGCATTTAGAGTTCATTAGTTTGAAATTAATTTTTATTATGTAGTATTTTTAAAATATTTATCATGTCAAATCAATCTTATCGAGTTTCTTTTAATGATTCAATTTTTTTTTAAATTATTAAATTTTCATCAATCATTCTCGTTAGTAATGAGCTATGATCACATTATCTCTATGATAGGTCATAACATTTTGTGTCATCTTACAGTAAGTAGCGAATCATTTGGCAGCAAAGTTCTTCGAAACTGCTGGTCTTGCTAGTGGTTTGTCATTGGTCTGCTCACGACAAAAATCCTTAGGACTAAAATCTTTGCCAATATATTAGCCTCTAATGGCAGAATCCTCTACATAGTTAGGTTGAGAGTTTAAATCATCTTAAATCATAATTCATATTTTTGATTTCAGTTCGTTAAGAATGTATATAATCATGTGGTATCAAAATTAATCAAGTATAATACATAATAAGTTCAGTACTTTCGATTATGCTTCATCATAATATTTTAAAAATAAAAAACTTATAATAATAAAATATCATTCATCAAATTTATGCATCATTTTATAAATCAAGTTTAAAAAATATATTATAATTTATCAATAAATCTAAAAAAATTAAAACATTACTTATCCCATATGTATTTCAATAAATTTATATAATTCTAGAGATTTTTTTCCAAAATCTTTGATTCACAGATTATCATATCGTAGTATCTTATTATCAGACATCTACAATCTTATACATGATCAATTTCAATAATTAGAAAAGAGTATAAATAATCTGAAAAGACATGTTAACGACAATCACATCCAATAATTTAGATTGGTCTGATCCTCTTAACTTCATCAATCAAGATTAGATTAGGAGACAGATGGTTCAAAGTCTATTTATCTAAGTCAAATTGGATTCGAAGTGGCAAGATCGAAAATTTTTTATTATGCTCACAAATCAAGTGGAGAGATAAAATCCAAGAAGAGAAAAACTATGAAGATGAATCAAGACTAATCAGATGATATGGTTTGACAAATCTGATCAATCAAATCAAGATAATTTAATCAAAATATAATGAAATTATCACATAGAGAATTCAATAGATCATTATGGGTGATAAAATCTAAAGGTATTTGGTTGGACCAAAGTGGGTGCTAGTACATTATTCGGCGATCACGAGTTAAGATTCCTTCACTAGGGTCATTCAACATCATTATCAATCTTTTAAAATATTTAGAAAATCCTAGAAGAAAGAAATTATGAAAAAACACAAGTGGTCTAAAAAAAAATTTAGAGAGAGAAAATAGAGAGGAAAAGAAGAGAGAGAAGGAGAGAAAATCTTTTTTCTTTTTTTCTGAAATCCAAGAATTCTAATAGAGAAAAATAAGAGAGAGAAGGTAGAGAGAGAAAATAAATCTTCTAGAAAAAGAAGGTAGGATTTAAACTTAAAGATGGGAGAGAGGGAAGAGAGAGAAATTCTCACTCTTTCCTTTCTCTTCTTTTTCTTTCATTTTCTTCATTTTCTTTCATTTTCTTCTTTCTCTTTTTCTTTTCCTTTTTTTTTCCTGCTATGAAATAGAGGACTTGCGGTCCTCTTTCTTTTCTCACAGAATAGGAGATCTTCTTCCTCTTATTTCCGGGGTAGGGAAGGGTCTTAACCAATAATTGCCATGGTCGGAGAAGAAAGCCACGATAGCAATAGCCGGCTAGGTTTGGTGACCGGCGCTAGCTAAACAGCAGTGGAAAAATCCTTAGAAGTTCCCAAAAAAAATAGAAAAAAGTTTGTTTTAATATTTTTCAACAAAAGTCCAGCGATAAATAGCCATAATCTGTGATTCTATAGTCATGGAGGATGGGGTAGAAAATTTAGAAAGGATTCTTATCTTTTTCTAGTGATTTGTGGCATTAATTCTGGTGGCATAATGAGTTCATCTGAAGGAGAAAAAAAGAGGGAGAAGAAAAAAATGACGAGAGGGAGAGAAAACTCGGCGATGGCGATGACCAGAGGGTATCTCGTTCCAAAGAAGAGTTTTACTCTTTTCAAAGAGCACTGGGATAGGAGTTTGAATCCTCCTTGGCTTCCGTTGTCGTCGGGAGTTCACATGAGAGACTTCCAACGGGAGTCCAATTCTTTTACCTTGGCCAATTTTTTTTGATTTGTTGATGCTTTAAGATCTATGCAGATCCCTCTTTGGACTGATTCTTTTTTCTCTGCTCTAAGATTCATGCTGATTTAGGATTCATACTTTTTTTTTGCTTTTGAGATCTATGCTAGTTGGGGTTGGGATCAAGTGGGTTAGGCCGAACTAGGTTGGGGCATCATACTTTCACTCTCTCTCTTCCTCACGAACTCTCTGACACAGACTTAAGATCTCTTTTTCTCCCTTGTACTTTGCCTTCTTCCTCAGAGGACCTCCTCTATTCAATCGAAGTAAACTGACTTAGACATCAGAAGGCCCCCCATCAAAAAATCCCTAGCAGGAGAACTATTTTGATTTATAGTATTTCAAGGCACTTTTTGAGGTTGGAGAGAAGATTTGACTCTCTTTGATCACATTGAGATGTTCGGCCAGCTTTTTGAATTCCTGAATCATCATCCTCGTCTCTCCAACTTCCTGATTGGCTCTCTAGATCATCAACCTAAGCTGATCCTCGGCGGCAACCAGTCTAAACTCAATTTAACAATCATAATTTTTTCGATTTATTTTTTTTTAATGCACTTGTTTGAGCATGTTTACCTAGGAAAGGAGCCAGGTTTGAATGTATTTCAAAGATTGATGCTCGTAAATGTGCTGGAACACTTTGATTTTGGAGCTCAATAGTCTTCAAGTTTATTCAAGCTCAATTCATTGAACAAATCAACTGCGCTTGAACATATCTTCTCAACCTTGATCAGCCTAGACTTCAATACCTACTTTCACCAAGGGATTTTTGATTTTCATATAACCAGCATTGCATTATCATGCTTGTTCTTGAAATTAGTTTTATTTCTTCTTTGGAAGTCAAATAGGGGAAGAGAGATCTCAAAACATGGAGGTAGCTCTTGTTTCCGTAATATTTCCTATTGGTAGAGGATATCTTGAAGCTGATTTTTTAGGCTAGCTCTTTCCACCAACTCTAAATTAGATAATGGTCCATCTTCTTCATTTTTGTCTGACTTCAAAATTCTTCATTTGATTTCTTCATTCTTCTTTGTGATGTTTCCTACTGAAGTCTTATTCCAAGAGTTTCAGATTCTTCCTCAGGAACTTTAGCTTTAATTAAAGATAAGTTGGCTGCTGCATCATGGGAAGAGGGGGCCATTTTCCACCTATTCTAATTAATCAAGGAAGCAAAATTTTTGATAGAGAGCCCAAAAATTTCAAAGCGGAAGAGCATATTGCACCGATTTCTGCTTGCAGGATCCAAAGGTATGGGACAGTGATTTGAAGTTGTCTCTGTAAGCAGCCAAAGAAAATTGGACTGATGGTAGGAAGTCCAGTTGAGAGAAGCATGACAACGATCGAGTTTAACCAACGTCGGTATATCCCTGTGGTTGGACCAAGCAAAATGAAGTTGACTGAGCTTTACCTCCATCAGGCAAAGGTTATTGAGTGCAGGAGAAAAAGGGTTACATTTTGAAGAGCTGCTTCGGTTTGACGAGAATCTTATTTGGTTGAAGTCACCAACGATAACCCAGGGTTCCGACCATTGATTTCTGAGGAGATACAACTCATGAATGAATAAAGCTTGATATCATTGGGTCCATAGAGATTGGTTAGGAGCCAAGAAGTGTTGAAAGGCTTGATGAAGGATATATGTATAGTAATCTATCATAGAAGGGAGTACCTGAGACTTTATGGAAGTTGTAACATGTAAAAATGCCGCTCGATGATCCAGTAACACCTTTTGATGGCTAGCTATCAATGCTTTAGTTGAAGGATTATTGAATAATTTGAGTTGACATCTCACAGAGTTTAGTCCCTTGCATATAAAGAATGTGGTAGCGGGAGGAGCTGACCGTGTCTCCCGCCAACCTTCTTTTGGACCAAAACCCAGGGACTCGAGCATTCCAAGGTAGTGTTGACATCAGGGATTATTGAAAGAATACCATCGGATAAGGATGATGAAGTGAGGGTGTTCAACTGTGGGTCTACGTCTGAGGAGAAGAGAAAACCGTATAAGATGATGTACTCTTTTACCCTTGTATGGGTTCTCTTTTGCGTCGGATTGCTGATCTCGTTCCTTTTCTAGTTCTGTATAAATTGTATGAGTGGACCTCTCTTTTCCTTTTTTTTTTTTTTTAATAAAAAATAAAAACATAGAGTAGCTCGTGTAAAAATTGTGCACACGACCTGCCATTCTAGCAGCTGAATTCAAAGTAACTCATTTTTTTTTTATAATAAATTTAACCCAACTCGTCGGGGTTGTGGTCGGCAAAAATTTGTACGTTAGTATAAATACAGCATCTGGCTGGGATTCTGCAATGTCGATGAATCTATCATGCATTCTCTCCCGGCAAGACGTTCTTCCGATGTCTCTATACTTCGCTTGTATTAGTGCGCTGTGCGGCCGTATGCCCCCATGGGGCCACGGTGTGGAGTTAAAAATTCAAATCATATTTTTTTGCGTCTACCATATTCCAAAGAAGGATGTGGAATAAAACGTGTGGGCTGATGCAATCAAACATTTCTGGTGGCAAAAACGATAAACAGATGGCCAAATTTACGGAGGATTATCCGGACAGGGCCGGCGGACCCTGGTAAATCCCTAGTAACACCTGGGATGATCATAATTTTCCCAAACACCATTCACAGCTTTACTAGACAGATTTTTACTTGTTAAATTGCTTCAGATGTTTTTAGTCCTTATTTTTCTGAAATTAAGCTTCAAAATAACTATATGGATTTTTTCTTTTTTATTTTTTTGTTTAAATTTTAACCAACAGGTTTGTTGGAGCCATCATGCCTCCAAGACATTCATTAGTTATTATATTATATTATATTATATTATTATTATTATTTTGTTTTTAGGTGCTTGTACAAGATCGTTTAGGATGAGCTTCAGGGCCGATAAACTTAAGCCTACTAAGATATATTTTGTCTTTTAGTGAGAATTTTAGGAGTAGAATTTTTGAGATGTTTAGGAGAGGTGCAAGACATTTAGGACTCATTTGGTTCCTAGGAAAAATTTTTCTTCTTAAAAATTTTTTTTAAAAATAAAATTTTGATATATTTGGTTGATCATAAAAAATAATTTATTGAAGAGTGGCTTATTTTGGTTGAGCTTCCATTTTCCAAGAAAACTATGTAAATTATCCATTATATCCTTAATAGATACGAGACCATACATGTTGCTCCTAAATTTTATATACATAATAATATTATATTTATATTAATATAAATATAATATTAATATATTATAATATAATATTAGATTATAATAATTTATTATATTAATATAATACTAATATATATTATATTATATTATATTTATATTTTAATATCATAAATTTATTAATATTATATTAATATAAATATTAAAAATATAATAAATATTATAATATTAATATTAATATTTTTATTTATATAAATATTAAGATAATAATAATATAATATTATGTTATCTCTATTCAGTATTTCATCATAACCATCCATAATATTTTACAAAATCTTAGTCATAAATCTTAAAAGAATATTTTAGAAAAAAAAAAGTACCATCATTTTTCATCTCATTGAAAGTACCAAAATCTATCTTCGTAGATTTTCACTTTTCATAAAATATGAGAAGTGATTTTCTATGAAAAGAGCTTTTTCTTTTATCTCTCCTCTTAAAACTCTAACCAAACAAGAGGCTTTCTCTCTATTTTTTAAGAACTGTCTCTTCTCCCCTCCACTTCTTGAGAACCAAACGAGTCCTTATCTGAGAGAAGCTAAACTTATCATTTCAATCTTTATTTTTTTTAGTAAATTTATTTTTTTCTCCTATATCTTTGCTTCTACTTTTGCTTGATTTAACTGCTACCTTTTTTGGATCCTAGGATGGCCCCTTTGACCTGCTTGGCAACAGGAAAATATTTTGTGCATCATTGGTGGTACAGCCCGCATGCATCGCCTACTGTGATTGGCTAACGTATAGATTTGAAAAATTTTTTTCGAGATGCCGCACTCCGGTTCCATGCAAGAGCCAATCACCGTGGATGATGCCCGTGGGGATATATTGCTCGTGGTGCACAAAGAATTTTCCCTTGATAATATGTTGTTCATGAAGGAGAATCCTGATTTTCTGGTCCAGGTTCGTTCAGATCTGATCAGATCAAGAGATATATTTCAAATTTTTTTTTCTTGATCCCAATTAGATCTTGATATATTTTAGATCTGATTCTTATTATTTTAATGATTAAAATAAATTCAGATAAATTAAATCAGATTTAACTTATCTTAAATGGGTAATCCTATTACCCGTTGATGATCCTGTATGCAGCGGAAGGTTCTGGATCTAGCCATGCAAGTGCCTGATCTCTATCGGTATCCACTCAGGCTGAATCTGGAGATCCTCTTCTTCTCTATCACATCTCCAAAAATCAGATCTGGATCTGATCTGGAGGATCTTCAAAACTCCTTTTGAAGATCAGCAGTCGTCCTTTGCAGCAGTGCAGCCTTCTTGCTTTTGATCGCCTTTCTTTGATCTGGATCGCACCAACCAAGCTCCAAAACTATTTTGGACATGGAGAGGAGAGGGAGAAGAAGCTTTGGCATGGAGGAGGAGAGGAAAAAAGGCCTTGGGACGTATGGAAACTCTTAGCCTCTTTGAGTTGGGTACGGGTCTTATTTATAGACTAACTGTGATCCAACTCCTCTTCTTCCCAACCAATCACAACCCTTTGTGAAATCAGATCTAAATCTGATTGGTGGGAATAGAGTCCCCTGGATTCCTCCTTAGAGGGTGCCTAAGACCAGTCAAAGTTGGTTCTTAGAAGAACTCTAATTGGAATCCAAAAAGGAGATGGAGTCCTTGTCCAACAAGGACTCCTAGGCGCCTCCAACTTGGGCACACGCCTAGGGTGGCGTGCGCCCTCCTCCTTGCCAGGTTCTGGTAGGGGGACAGGCCCCCACCAGCTCTCCAATAGGTGCATGACATGTGGTCAAAAGTCAAAGTGTCAATGGTCAACGTTTGACCAGTCAAAGGTAGACTTTTGACCAAAGTCAAAGAACAAGAAATGGCAGGTGACCAAAAATGGCAGGTAATGTCTTACAAAATAAGACAACCTTTTCTGACTTGGACAACCTCCAGTCAGACCATATGAAGGCCTCTGATTGAGCACAAACTCCTTTGGCTCAGACAGGACAACTTATTTATGATAGTAAAAGAAGAACGTTAGGTTCAATCGAGTGCTAGCACGATTTTCTTGAACCTAATTGAATCTCATTCAGATCAATTGAACTAGATCAGTTCAATTGATGATCACCAGATTCAAACCCTTGTTTGTGTGACCCAGTTAGGTTCAGTTCTGTATGGTAATGGGATATGTCATGATCTCTATCATCGACATCATCGAAACTCCTTTCGATGGATCAGAACTCTTCTGATTCGAACAGCTAGAATGATCGATCATCTAAATCATTCTAATTGCTCCCAAAATCCACCAGTGACACCTAGCAGTATATGGTGGCAACCCATCAGAGCTGAATGCGAACCTCTTGGTGCAGCTACCTGTGTGATTCAGTTCTTCTATCTTGAGCCCCGATCAGATTAGGGTTAAGGTAAACTCGTCAAACCCTAGTCTCTGTCATATGATGTAATCATTCGATTCGAGTCCAATGTGAAAATCTAAATAGAAACTCTTTCTATTATTTCACTCTACCATGGCCATGGATTTCTGGACTTGATTCTCATGATTATCATAGGGCTGCTCCTCTACCACCGAGGTAGATAGATTCCATCTTGATGCAATCCAGTTCCTACAATGAACATGCTATAGCCAACATACACCTCAGGGTTCCATATGGCTAGGAGACCGAGTAATGGTGTAGTCAAACTATAACACCCTCAAGGTGAACTGCCGATGCACCTCAGGTCAAAGAACCAGACACACTACTGCAGCATCGAGTCAGTCATTGACGAGAAGGTAGACTCCCTAATGACTACTCGAGGTGGTCACGCTCAGTGCCCTCGTTCTCTAACGAGTACCTGTACTCTCGCTCCGGTGTCTCCACACCGTAGACTCAAGACTCATCTACTAAAGAGAAGCGATTGTACACCAACCTTCCGGATCAATCACCATCCTCGTGATGATCCTATGGTCGGGAGCATTTTATGAGTTAATAATGATTATTCATGTCTTAAATTTTCAACTCTTGAAAATATGAATTATCATTACCATTAACTCAAAGGATGTATCACAGACACTAAATACACATATGTGATAGAAAATAACCCATTTTATTGATTATAGTCAAAATTATAATTTTGCCCCTAGAAGTGTATTACAAGTGTCAGTCAATTCTGGCTTCTAGGGCACATATATCTAACAATCTTCCACTTATCCTAAAGTCAATTGGCTACAAGTCTAAGTCCCATCTTCTCAAGGTGGACTTCGATCCTCTGTTGGTCCAATGGCTTTGTAAGTGGGTCTGCCACATTATCTGTGGAGTTGACTCTCTTGACCTGGACGTAATCCTTCTCGAGGTAATCGTGGATGAGGTGATATCACCACTTACTTGGAACTCTTTGTTAGATATATGTGCCCTAGAAGCCAGAATTGGCTGACACTTGTAATACACTTCTAGGGGCAAAATTGTAATTTTCACTATAATTTAATGAAATGGGTTATTTTCTATCACACCTGTATATTTAGTATCTGTGATACATCCTTTGAGTTAATGGTAATGATAATTCATATTTTCAAGAGTTAAAAATTTAAGACATGAATAATCATTATTAACTCATAAACAGCTTCCGACCATAGGATCATCACAAGGATGGTGATTGATCCGGAAGGTTGGTGTACGATCGCTTCTCTTTAGTAGATGAGTCTTGAGTCTACGGTGTGGAGACACCGGAGCGAGAGTACAGGTACTCGTTAGAGAACGAGGGCACTGAGCGTGACCACCTCGAGTAGTCATTAGGGAAGTCTACCTTCTCGTCAATGACTGACTCGATGCTGCAGTAGTAGTGTGTCTGGTTCTTTGACCTGAGATGCATCGGCAGTTCACCTTGAGGGTGTTATAGTTTGACTACACCATTACTCGATCTCCTAGCCATATGGAACCCTGAGGTGTATGTTGGCTATGACATGTTCATTGTAGGAACTGGATTGCATCAAGATGGATCTATCTACCTCGGTGGTAGAGGAGTAGCCCTATGATGATCATGAGAATCAAGTCCTGAAGCCCATGGCCATGGCAGAGTGAAATAATAGAAAGAGTTTCTATTTAGATTTTCACATTGGACTCGAATCGAATGATTACATCATATGACAGAGACTAGGGTTTGACGAGTTCACCTTAACCCTAATCTGATCGGGGCTCAAGATAGAAGAACTTAATCACACAGGTAGCTGCACCAAGAGGTTCGCATTCAGCTCTGATGGGTTGCCACCATATACTGCTAGGTGTCACTGGTGGATTTTGGGAGCAATTAGAATGATTTAGATGATCGATCATTCTAGCTGTTCGAATCAGAAGAGTTCTGATCCATCGAAAGGAGTTTCGATGATGTCTATGATAGAGATCATGACATATCCCATTACCATACAGAACTGAACCTAACTGGGTCACACAAACAAGGGTTTGAATCTGGTGATCATCAATTGAACTGATCTAGTTCAATTGATCTGAATGAGATTCAATTAGGTTCAAGGAAATCGTGCTAGCACTCGATTGAACCTAACGTTCTTCTTTTACTATCATAAATAAGTTGTCCTGACTGAGCCAAAGGAGTTTGTGCTCAATCAGAGGCCTTCATATGGTCTGACTGGAGGTTGTCCAAGTCAGAATAGGTTGTCTTATTTGTAAGACATTACCTGCCATTTTTGGTCACCTGCCATTTCTTGTTCTTTGACTTTGGTCAAAAGTCTACCTTTGACTGGTCAAATGTTGACCATTGACCACTTTGACTTTTGACCACATGTCATGCACCTATTGGAGAGCTGGTGGGGGCCTGTCCCCCTGCCAGAACCTGGCAAGGAGAAGGGCGCACGCCAAGGGTGGCGTGAGCCCAAGTAGGAGGCGCCTAGGAGTCCTTGTTGGACAAGGACTCCACCTCCCTTTTGGATTCCAATCAGAGTTCTACTAAGAATCCAGTTTGACTGGTCTTAGGCGCCCTCTAAGGAGGAATCCAGGGGTCTCTATTCCAACCAATCAGATTTAGATCTGATTTCACAAAGGGTTGTGATTGGTTGAGAGGAAGAGGAGTTGGATCACAAGAGGTCTATAAATAAGACCCTGCGCCCAACCCTAATTCTAATGAGATTTCCCATGCCCCAAGGCTGCCTCTCCCCTCCTTCTCCATGCCATAGTCTCTTCTCCCCTTGCTCTCCACGTCCAAAAGGTGTTTTGGATTTAGTTTGGTGCGATTCAGATCAAGGAAAGGCGATCAAAAGCAAGAAGGCTGCGCTGCTGCAAAAGGACGACTGCAGATCTTCAAAAGAGTTTTGAAGATCCTCCAGATCTGATTTTTGGAGGTGTGATAGAGAAGAAGAGGATCTCCAGATCCAACCCGAGTGGATACCGGTAGAGGCCAGGCGCTTGCGTGGCTAAGATCCAGAACCTTCCGCTGCAATCAGGATCATCTACAGGGTAATAGGATTACCCAAATCTGGCCACTCTTCCTTTCAGGACAGCACCACCATTGCACACAAACAGACCCAGATGTCGACTTTCGATCATCTATATCGGACATGAAATCCGAGTCTGTGTATCCCTGGACTTGGAGTTCTCCATTACCAAAGACCAACATCATATCCTTAGTTCTTCTCAAGTACTTAAGGATACATTTCACAGAAGTCCAGTGTTCTTCACCTGGATTTGACTGATATCTGCTTGTGACACTCACAGCATGGGCTATATCAGGTCGTGTACATAGCATGGCATACATGAGGCTCCCTATTGCAGAAGCATAAGGGATCTTGCTCATGCGTTCTATTTCCTCAGGTGTGCTAGGGCACATCTTCTTGGAAAGATGAATACCATGTCTGAAAGGGTATTAATCCCCTCTTAGAGTTTTCCATACTAAACCTCTTTAGTACTTTCTCTATGTACATCTTCTGTGAAAGTCCTAGCATCCTATTCGGTCTATCCCTATAGACCTTAATTCCTAGAATAAAGGATGCTTCACCTAGGTCTTTCATGGAGAATTCCTTGGACAACCACATTTTGACTGATGTCAACATGGGAATATCATTCCCAATAAGGAGGATGTCATCCACGTACAATACGAGGAAGACAACAGCGCTCCCACTGACCTTTTTGAAAACACATGGTTCCTCTTCATTTTTGATGAAACCAAACTTTTTGATCACATCATTGAAACGAGTGTTCCAGCTCCGAGATGCTTGCTTAAGTCCATATATGGACCTTTGCAGCTTGCAAACCTTGTGATCAGTATCACTGGATGTGAAACCTAGCGGCTGTTCCATATAGATATCTTCCTCAAGATATCCATTTAAGGAATGCCGTTTTCACGTCCATTTGCCATATTTCATAATCGAAATAGGCTGCAACGGCAAGCAATGTGCGGATGGATTTTAGCATAGCCACTGGGAAAAGGTATCCTGATAGTCAATGCCTTCGCGTTGACTATAACCTTTTGCCACTAGTCTAGCCTTGAATGTCTCCACATTTCCCATCTGCACCAATCTTTCTCTTGAAGATCCATTTACACCCAATAGGTACTATACCTTCTGGTGGATCTACCAAGGTCCAGACTTGGTTTGAGTGCATCGAGTCAATTTCTGACTGCATTGCCTCTAGCCATTTCTCGGAGTCGATATCTGATATCGCCTCGTTGTAGGTTTTGGGATCATGGATCATGATCACCATGAGCACCATTACCTACGAGGAACATTTTCTCTACTTCCTCTGAAATAATACCTAAGTATCTTTCAGGGGGACGGGAAAACTCTTTCCGATCTACGAGGTGGAGGAGGTAGTGTTCTTATTGGCTCAACCTGATTTGGTTCCAATTGGTCCTTAGCTCGTTGTACTTGTGAGACTTTCTCATCAAGCTTGATCTATTTTCCAATGCCGCTATCTTGAATAAACTATTTTTCAAGAAAGATGGCATGTCGACTCACAATCACATTGTGGTCTTCTGGAATGTAGAAATAGTATCCTAATGACTCTTTAGGATATCCTATGAATCGAGCTCTAAAGGACCTAAACTCTAACTTGTCCGCTTGTTGTCTTTTGACATGAGCCGGACAACCCCAAATTCTGAGATGACTCAGACTTGGTTTCTTACCGTGCCATATCTCATACGGTGTGGTAGGAACGGTTTTAGAGGGAACCCTATTCAGTAGATAAATTGAAGTTAACAATGAAGTGTCCCCAAAGAAAATCAGGGAGGTCTGTGAAGCTCATCATGGATCGAACCATATCCAATAGAGTCCGATTTCTCCATTCTGAAACCCCGTTGAGTTGAGGTGTTCCTGGTGGAGTCCATTGAGAGACTATGCCATTTTCCTTGAGATAGTCTAGGAATTTCGGCTAAGGTATTCACCTCCTCGATCTGATCGAAGAACCTTAATGGGTTTTTCAGTTTGTTTTTCTACTTCATGTCTGAATTCTTTGAACTTTTCAAAAGCTTCAGACTTGTGTCTCATAAGATACACATACCCATACCTAGACAGATCATCGGTAAAGGTAATGAAGTAGACAAAATTGCCTCTAGCCGGCACATCAAATGGGCCGCACACATCAGTATGTACTAGGGCAAGGAGATCTGTGGCCCTTCTCCCCATGTCCAACAAAAGGGAGTTTAGTCATTTTGCCTTGAAGACAAGATTCACAAGTTGGATATGACTCGGAAGTCAATGGACTCAATAGCCCATTTTTCTCCAATTTGTTGATCCTATCTTCTGCTATATGACCTAATCTCAGGTGCCATAGATATCTATCGTTTGGACTATCCCTAGGTCGTTTGGCATTCACGTTTTGCTCGATAGTTAGAAATAGGTACATCAATATGTAGCTGATAAAGACCATTAATAAGGAAACCATTTGCAATTTTATTTCTTTCATAAAGAATGTTACAATGGTCCTTAAAGAAGGTGATCACATAACCTTCTTGTGCTAAGCATGAAACAGAAATCAAATTCCTGCTAGCTGCAGGCACATAATAACAGTCTTTCAAAACTAAGTCTAAACCAGATGGTAATCGAAGAGGGTATGTTCCCACGGCTACTGCAGCAACTCTTGCTCCATTACCGATGCGTAGGATCATGTCTCCATCCCTCAGCCTCCTGCTATCCTCAAGACCCTGCATAGAAGTGCACAGATGAGCACTAGAACCAGAGTCAAGCACCCAACTGGATGCAGAAGAAACCGTAAGGTTAGACTCAATAACGAGCATACCTCCAGAAGGACCTTCCTTCTTGTTCTTCAGGGTGGCCAGGTAAGTAGGGCAGTTCCGCTTCCAATGGCCGTCGCTGTTGCAATGGAAACACTTTCCTTTGACATCGGCCTTTTTCTTCGGCTCTGCCTTCTTCTTCTTTGATCCTTCCACCTTTTGCTTTTTCACAGACTTCTTTTTCTTTCCATAAGACTTTCTTTTGGAAGAAGTCCGTTCCATAGCAAGAACTGAGCCTTTAGAACCTTTCATAGAAAGCTCAGCGGTAACCAGCATATTCATTAATTCGGCCAAGGAATTTTGAAGTTTATGCATGTGGTAATTCATGATGAATTGCCCATATGCATCAGTCAAGGATTGCAGAATAATATCGTTCTGCAGGTCCAAGTCTAACTTCACACCGAGCTTCTCAAGCTCTTCCATGTCCTTGATCATTGTCAGACAGTGATCTTGGACTGACTGCCCATCACGCATCTTAGCCTTAAAAAGTCATTTCGTGACTTGATATTTGGCTGCGCGACTCTGTTCACCAAACATCTCCTGCAGGTGAGCCAACATTTGGCGAGCAGTCCCGATATCTTCATGTTGGCGCTGGAGCTCATCAGACATCGAGCCCAACATGTAATATCTGGCCTTATTATCTTCGTCTATCCATTTTTTCAGAGACGCTCTCTGTTCAATAGATGGATGGACGGGCTGGTAAGGTGGGAGGGTCCTGGTCCAAAACATGGGTTAACTTCTCGAACCCAAAATAATTTTGTAGTTCCTGAGCCAATCTTTATAATTGGGTCCAGTCAGTCTATGTGTGTCCAGGATACGTGCCAATGGGTTGGACGCAGACATTTTCCTGTAGAGAGTCAAAGATTCTAGTTAGATACTGTAATTTTGACTTGACCAATTTATTTAGGGATTTTATTTTTAAACAAATTAGCTCCCACTATTTTCTCGGATCCCTACACTCCCTCTGTAGAGATGCAAAAATCTCCATGATTAATGATTTCTAGTGGGTGGTGCGGTCTCACCAACTGACTCATCACCTCACCTAACAGTTATTGGTGATGGGTTAGCCAATGAGTGAACAACTCTTGTTCAATGATTCTCTAATCATGGTGCACCCAAACTTGGTCTCTAATTCATGAATCTCACCGTATCCGGAAATATTGATCCACTCCTTAGTTAAGTCAGACCCACCATTTGCATAGACTGGGTTCCTAATTGAGTCTCTCACCGTATCCAGAATATTGAGCCCAACTCATCCTCCAGCCCATAGCATCCAATGCCTAATAGACATGGTTGCATCTTTCCGGTGCAACTGAGCCACTGTATCCAGCCGAGAACAATCAACCCCGGGAAGGGCCCGCACATCTACAATGGTGGAAGACCTCAGACTTAATCTTTTCTTAGGGAGAATTGATTAGGTCTCATTAAACTAGACTTGGCTTAGTCATAACAATTATGACTAACCTAGTGGCATGGGTTAGCTCGGATTATTGACCACCTCAGATCAGAACTGTGTCAACAGATATGGCCAGGTAAGTGAGATCGGTGGAAGGAATATGCCATTAACTCGTACAAGAATGCATTCAGGTCGAGTAGCTTCCAATTAAAAACCAGTCGGTCGTATGTGCCAAACTTACCTTAGACACCAAATTGTTGAGTCAGAACCAATTGGGTTAGCCTACAATCCAGACTCTAACCTCTGAGCCTAATTAGGTCTTGCTTGATCGTGACTCGATCTTGACCCAGACTTAATCCTATTAGGCTGGTCAATTTAAGCATTGTTGATCCCATCTAACCAACTCTTGATTCGGTTTGATCAACCGCTTAGACCTAATTGAGCTACCCAAGCCCGAACCCAGTATTATGAATATGTCTTAGATCTGAAATTCTCAATTTTAGACCTAATTAATATTCCATAATCTTAATTCTTAATTAAGTAGGGTTCATAAACAAAATATGCACAATAAATCCTAGGGTTTCAGGATCTAGGGTTTTGCAGAAAGTAAGTTTTGGATTTCTGATTAAGGACGAACACGCAGCACCCCTACACATCATAAGAACACCCCATCGAATGGGAAGAGAGGGCCTTTAAACCCTTCTTCGTTCTTATGACCGGACGGCCAAGAGGAACGCCTTAATCAGGAACATTCAATACTACAAAACAGTTTTAGATCTATATCATATATCTCATATACAAATTAGATCTAATCATGGCATATTTTGCATACATCTCATGTATCGAATCATGCATATTTTTCAGATCTAAATTATCTCATAATAATCTAAAAAATTAGATTTAAATTGATCTAATCAAAATAAATTCTAATCTAGACAATTATGTAGAACTATTCTACAACTAGTCTAGACATGCATCAATCATATCTCATATGATGTTTAAAATTAAATAATTTTTATTTGCTATTTTTTAGATGTTATTATAATAACTTATAATATCAAAAAATAGTAAATAAATAGATCTAAAATATGATTTAATCAAGATTAAATTCAAAAACATGCAAGACTATTCTATAGAACTATTCTATTTTAGAACTAGTCATGCATATTTTCTAATCTTAGATCCAAATCATTTAATTTTAATTTTTTCTGATTTTAGATCTGATCACATCTCATGTGACATCTAAAATCACTTATTTTTTAATTAAAATAAATTTAAAATTAGATCTAAATACTTTTAGAACCATGGCTCTGATACCAGTTGAAGGGAAATCCTGATTTTCCGGTCCAGGTTCGTTCAGATCTGATCAGATCAAGAGATATATTTCAAAAATTTTTTTCTCTTGATCTAATCAGATCTTGATATATTTTAGATCTGATTCTTATTATTTTAATAAATAAAATAAAATTAAGATAAATTAAATCAAATTTAATTTACCTTGATTTGGGTAATCCTATTACCCGTTGATGATCCTGTATGCAGCGGAAGGTTCTGGATCTAGCCACGCAAGCGCCTGGCCTCTACCGGTATCCACTCAGGCTGGATCTGGAGATCCTCTTCTTCTCTATCATGTCTCCAAAAATTAGATCTGGATCTGATCTGGAGGATCTTCAAAACTCCTTTTGAAGATCAGCAGTCGTCCTTTGCAGCAGCGCAGCCTTCTTGCTTTTGATCGCCTTTCTTTGATCTGGATCGCACCAACCAAGTCCAAAACTCCTTTTGGACGTGGAGAGGAGAGGGGAGAAGATGGTTTGGCATGGAGGAAGGAGGGGAGAGGCAGCCTTGGGGCATATGGGAAACTCTTATCTCAATCTGAGTTGGGTACAGGGTCTTATTTATAGACTAAGCTGTGATCCAACTCCTCTTCTTCCCAACCAATCACAACCCTTTGTGAAATCAGATCTAAATCTGATTGGTGGGAATAGAGTCCCCTGGATTCCTCCTTAGAGGGTGCCTAAGACCAGTCAAAGTTGGTTCTTAGAAGAACTCTAATTGGAATCCAAAAAGGAGATGGAGTCCTTGTCCAACAAGGACTCCTAGGCGCCTCCAACTTGGGCACACGCCTAGGGTGGCGTGCGCCCTCCTCCTTGCCAGGTTCTGGCAGGGGGACAGGCCCCCACCAGCTCTCCAATAGGTGCATGACATGTGGTCAAAAGTCAAAGTGTCAATGGTCAACATTTGACCAGTCAAAGGTAGACTTTTGACCAAAGTCAAAGAACAAGAAATGGCAGGTGACCAAAAATGGCAGGTAATGTCTTACAAAATAAGACAACCTTTTCTGACTTGGACAACCTCCAGTCAGACCATATGAAGGCCTCTGATTGAGCACAAACTCCTTTGGCTCAGACAGGACAACTTATTTATGATAGTAAAAGAAGAACGTTAGGTTCAATCGAGTGCTAGCACGATTTTCTTGAACCTAATTGAATCTCATTCAGATCAATTGAACTAGATCAGTTCAATTGATGATCACCAGATTCAAACCCTTGTTTGTGTGACCCAGTTAGGTTCAGTTCTGTATGGTAATGGGATATGTCATGATCTCTATCATCGACATCATCGAAACTCCTTTCGATGGATCAGAACTCTTCTGATTCGAACAGCTAGAATGATCGATCATCTAAATCATTCTAATTGCTCCCAAAATCCACCAGTGACACCTAGCAGTATATGGTGGCAACCCATCAGAGCTGAATGCGAACCTCTTGGTGCAGCTACCTGTGTGATTAAGTTCTTCTATCTTGAGCCCCGATCAGATTAGGGTTAAGGTGAACTCGTCAAACCCTAGTCTCTGTCATATGATGTAATCATTCGATTCGAGTCCAATGTGAAAATCTAAATAGAAACTCTTTCTATTATTTCACTCTGCCATGGCCATGGATTTCTGGACTTGATTCTCATGATCATCATAGGGCTGCTCCTCTACCACCGAGGTAGATAGATTCCATCTTGATGCAATCCAGTTCCTACAATGAACATGCTATAGCCAACATACACCTCAGGGTTCCATATGGCTAGGAGACCGAGTAATGGTGTAGTCAAACTATAACACCCTCAAGGTGAACTGCCGATGCACCTCAGGTCAAAGAACCAGACACACTACTGCAGCATCGAGTCAGTCATTGACGAGAAGGTAGACTCCCTAATGACTACTCGAGGTGGTCACGCTCAGTGCCCTCGTTCTCTAACGAGTATCTGTACTCTCGCTCCGATGTCTCCACACCGTAGACTCAAGACTCATCTACCAAAGAGAAGCGATTGTACACCAACCTTCTGGATCAATCACCATCCTCGTGATGATCCTATGGTCGGGAGCAATTTATGAGTTAATAATGATTATTCATGTCTTAAATTTTTAATTTTTAAAAATATGAATTATCATTACCATTAACTCAAAGGATGTATCACAGACACTAAATACACATATGTGATAGAAAATAATCCATTTTATTCATTATAGTTAAAATTATAATTTTGCCCCTAGAAGTGTATTACAAGTGTCAGCCAATTCTGGCTTCTAGGGCACATATATCTAACAGTTCTACGTAGGCTATGATTTTGGAGCTGGGAGTGCATAATATTTGAGTGAACTTTGTAAGTCCTAGAATATTTAAATTTGAGATAACAAAGGAACTCATGGCAAAAAATGGCTTGACATAGCGAGTAAGAAGATTGTTCCCTTGAAAACAATAGTAATGTGATGGCTCTTACCAATTGGATAGCGTATGATGGATGGTTGATTGATGTCGTCCAAGATTGATGGATGATTGACATTTTGCTTTCTCATTAGCCTAATTTCATTAGCATAGAGATGGGTGACACTCTGCGAGTCCATAAAATTCTTTAGCTGGAGGAGAGGAGATGGAATGAATAGATGGTAAATCGATTTTTTGGTGGTCAGTTGGCCGAGAGGATTTTGTCCTAAGTAATTTTTTTACTCTAGAGTCCGGATGTTAGGATTTGGCAATCCTTGTGTATGTCTAGGATGGTGGCTAGGGACTTTTATGATTTCTGTAGGGAGAGCCGGTCAGGGGGTTAGGTGGTGCTTAGATTTGAAGGCTTGAAGTTCATCTGAGGGTCAGTTTGTTTATCTAGAAGGTCGCTTAGAGTCGGCTTCTGATTAAAGCTCTGTTGAGGACTTGTGGGATGGACATTGCCTCTATGTGTCCATCTTTTGGGTCGGAACCAAGGGAGGCTCGGGTGTGGCAACTGACGAACCTCCCTCCTGTATTGATTCCTAAGGACTAGTCTGGTCAGATTTTTTTTGGATTTTTTCCATCAAAACAAGGAGTTTGAGGATATAAGATTTGTTGGTATTAGAGTTCTCTATGTTGCTCGCCACATCTGGCTGGCTTGGAGCATGGATCTATCTGAGACAAGATGATAGCTGGCTAGGATTGTATTTAAGAGGGCTTTATCTCGGGTAGTTGAGGTTGTGGATACATTACAACTAGGATTAATCTTGAGGAGTTGGGACATCCGAGACTCCCTCTTTGCTCTAAGGTTTATATTACCTGGGAGCCTCCATCCCTCACTCAAGGTCAACTTTGAAGATACTGTGATAAGCGGTAGAGGTGGTGTGGGCTTCATGATCAAGGGCTTAGATTCTAGGTTCGTTGCACTTGGCAGGGTCCATGTATTTGAGATTTTCTTTTCCGATGCGGAGCTTCGAGCTGCCTAAGAAGGCAGCTCCTTCATGCATCTGGTGCTTAGAGCTTATCAGTAGATGGTTGAGGTGATTCGACAACGGTGGTGAGCTGAAATCGGTGATTAGGGGGTGCTGCTCTCTCCAATTCGTTGGTTCAAAATATTTGGAGCTTGTTAGTAGAGTGCGCATCTATGGATATACATGTCTATCAGAAGTCGAACTCCATTATTGATTGGGTCACGAGTTTTATGGTGGATCATTTTGGAGGGGACAGTCGAACTAATGTATCTCATTTATCAATGTTGTTCTGGGACTTTTTTTTTTTTTTTTTGATTTTTTAGATTGTATTTATACTTATCGTATATGAATTCTCCAATATACCAAAAAAAAAAAAAAAAATGGCACATCGGATTCTGCACTAAAATAATTGGTCCAGATCCAAGATTCATCAAACTCTGTCATGAAATGCGTTCATCGTTGATGCTAGTGCCACATTTTTGTGTAATGTTTAGTTGGTTCATGGTTAGACTGGTGGACTTCTATACTGGTGGATCTGATCCAATTGACAATCACTCCTCTTCTCTATGATCCATTTATACTTTAGCTTCGTTGGTTTTCCTAAGCGAAGAACATATAGAATGCTGATAATATTTCCAAGCTTCTTCTGCTTCCGCCGTATTTTCTTGATTAAAAAGTGCTGCATTCTTGAACTCTTTCCTCAAAAAAAAAAAAATGCATTGGAGCTCAGAAAATTTGCAATAAAACTTCAAATAGCACATGCAAAAGGGTTGCCAGCCTTACAAAATGTAAGTTTTGATTGCCTGGTTTGTTGCTGAATCCTGAATCGATAATTTGCTACCGTGTTGGCCTCGAACAATAAGCAACTCATACAACTGCAATGCCCAGGGAGGTACAGAGATGACTTCTTTAATAATCGATATGCATGTTAGGAGGGATCAATTTCTTTCAAAATATCTTCTTAAGCATTGTGATGAATGATGCCCCATTTTAATTCTGGACAGACTTGACTTCGTGTTCACTGTCAGTTTTGAAGCTTCTGAACGGGAGCTTGTCCAAGTGATCCCATTTTTTCTGCTTAGAATTCAGGTTCTTGATTTGATTCTTGAATGATGCATTAAGAAATTCTAAAATTGGATGATTAATTACATGCGGGTAACTCTTCGTTTTAGAGAAGGGGAAAAGTTAGAAAATCAGCATAATTTTTTTGCAAGAGCCCAGGGATTATCTTGGATCGTAATAGGCTGGGATGACGAGAGAAGCCAGGTTTTCACTGGATTATGATCATCCCACGCTTGGATAATGTGACGATCTAGAGACCTTAGCACACGACATTATGAAAGGCACGTCCAAGCATAGGTTTGGCCCAAGTATAGCCCTTGCCCCCTTCCCTTTTCGAACCCAAAGTATAGCTTATTAAAATAATCTAGCAGTACGACCTCATCCTGGTCCGATAGTCAAGTCTGGTAGGGGGGCAAAAAAAAAAAAAAAAAAACCTTAATTATGACTAAACTCTAAACTGTATCCAACCGTGGCACCTAAGCTGCGCTTGAGTTTGATCCTAAACAGCTAAATGATGCTTTGATCAATCGCCCCAACCGAGACAAAATTAGATTCGTATCCCTAAAATATTTCGTAAACTTCGTAGATGCCCAGCTTGCAATTTACATTATTATGTTTGCCTACGAATAAGCAAACTCGCTGGCGGACGTGCTCTAGAATGACAAAGAAGTTCTTTGATGTTGGAGCATCTTATTTGATGATAATCTCTAGACCACAAGGGAGCAGCAAGCTGCTCAGCCTTGTTGTCCTGGAAAAATCATTAAGTGGGAGTAGAGATGAGCTAGGCTAAACCAAGAACCAACTTGCTCAGCCTCGTCTCGTGACGCATAAAGGTAATTGAGCAGAGCTTGAGTGATATCATGCTTGACAATGTTGGTTTTGAGTTTTCGTGACCCCATGTTGTCCCAAAATTGAACTAAGCTTCCATAAGCTTGATTGTCGAATTGAGTTGAGCTTACTTATGATTTAAAATTTAAGACCCATTTGATTAGAGGTAATCTAGTATCAAAAAATAAGTCATATATCATATTATCATGATTTATATGAAAATTGAATGAAATAAATAGTAAAATAAATAGCGGTTCCCATGTCTATTTTTGAGAGAAATAGGACAAAACAAATACCACTAGGAAGATGGTATCTATTTTTTGGTGCGAAAAGTAGATAGAGAGAAGGTAAAATAAATAGTGGACCCTATATCTATTTTTTTGAAGAGAAGATAAAATAAATACTATGAGAAATATGGTATTTTTTTCAATACCAAATTATAGAGTGGCCTTCATTTGAAAATATCATGTCTTGATGATTTATATCATATTAATTACATAAATATAATGCATATAATTATATTACATATTATTTTAATAATTATACAAATATTAATATATTGATTAACATTTATAAACATTAATATATTTAATATATTAATATATCTACTAATAAATATTAATTATTAATAGATAATTAATAATATTTATTAATTACCAATTAATATAAAATTAGATTTATTAATGATCAATATATTTATTTATATACCAAATATATTTCAAATTAATATATAAATAAATATTTTTGAAATAAGAAATATATTTTTAATATATGTATAATTAATTTAGAAATATTTATTAATTTATATAAATATATTTTGATATATCAAATAGCCAATATTGATTGTGTTTTTATAAACCATGAACGATCAACAAATATATTGAAAATATTATTATCTAAATAGTTAATTTTTTTCTAATGCAATTACTTCTTTAGATAAATAATTTTTATAAATTATCAAATTATTCTAAAATTTGACATATCCCGATTGAATAAATGCTTAAAAAATATAAGAATTTGACTTAATTCTTAGCTAAGCTAGTTTTGAATGATCTCATCATCAAATCAAAGCCAAACATTGGTAAGCTATGCGTATTAAGCATTTCAAAATTTAGTTAATGCTCTCTCTTTATATATAGAGAAAGAGAGATGGATTAGGCTCCGCTTGATCAGATCTCAGTCCATATTCGATCGGATCCTGACCATTAGATCAGCTCATCTACGCGTACGTACATGAAAAGATGCACCTAAAAAAAAATATGCATGCACCTATGCCCTTTTTTTTTTTTTCCAGCCTTTTTAGATGCCTTTAGGCGCCTTCAAGCCAAAAAATTTGAAAAAAATAAAAAAAAAAAGAAAAAAGAAAAAAAAATGCCTAAAGGCTCCTTTTCCTTTTTTTTTTTATAGTTGTCAGGTTTTTTTTTTTTTTCTTTTTAGGTGCAGGACTTTTTTTTTTCTATTTTTTTTAGTTTTTTTTAGCCTGAAGGCATCTTCAGATAGAGTTGTCAATGGGTAGAATCTAGACCCAAGACCCATGGGTATTTATCCAACGGGTCTGGATCTAATACTAGTATTGGACCTATTTATCCGGATTCGGATTCGGACCCGACAACCTATGATATAAATGGATAGGATTTAGATATTTAGTATCTAGACTCAATAAACTCGAAACCCAAAATATATATAATATTATATAATAATATTTAATAATATTATATATAAATATTAAAAAATATTTTGAGTCGTTGGATCAAAAATTCAATGATCTAAAATCATTCAAAACCCTTAAACCTCTAATCCCTCTCTCCCTCTTTGTATCCCGATGGTGCCTCTCCCTCTCGGTTATGAGATCCTCTCATCGACGGACCATGGCTGGACCCGATCTCGCCCGTGCCCCCTCCAATCTCCTGGTGGACCACGCTCGATCTCCCTCGCTGGTGACGATGGCAAGGCCGGATCCTTCCCTCTCTCTCTCTCTATCTTCCTCGCCAGTGAGGTCGGACCCAGGACCCCCTCCCTCCCTCCCTCTCTCTCTCTCGATCTCCTCGTCGATGACGGGTGGTGAGGCCAGACCCTCCCTCCTCTCTCTCTCTCTCAATCTCCCTCGAATCTCCTTCATCGATGATGGTGGTGAGGCCGGACCCCTTCCTCCCTCTCTCCCTCTCTCGATCTCCTTCGCCAGCAAAGTCGGACCTGGGACCCCCTCCCTCCCTCCCTCTCTCCCTCTCTTGATCTCTCTCGAATCTCTCTCGTCAGTGATGGCGGCAAGGCCGAACCCCTCTCTTCCTCTCTCCCTCTCTCGATCTTCCTTGTTTGCGGTCGGTAAACAACTGTCCCCTCCCTTTCTCAATCTCTCAGTCACTTTCTCTTTTAGTTTCGGATCCCGGAATTGAATCTAAATATCCGAGATCCATTAGGATCTGAGTTTGGTACTTCAAGGCCAAATCCGTCGGATATTCGGATCCGAGTCCGGTACCAGTAACTAAAATTGGATCAGGATCTGGATATTCAAGTTTCGAACCGAATCCAACTCGTTGATAGATCTACCTTCAGGACATCTGAAGATGCCAAAAAAAATTGAAAAATTTTTTTTTTTCAGGCGCAGACGTGCTTGTTTTTTTTTTCAGGCGCGTCTTTTCAGGCATATGCGCGCTGATCCAATAATCGGAGATCCGACAGGATACAAACTAGGGTCCGGTCGAGTGAAGTCCAATCTACCTATATACATATATATATATGGATAAACACAAATCTTTGGTCGGGTCAAATAGGCTTTTGGCCGGTCCAATATCCATCTTCAATCATGGGAAAGAAGACAGTGGCTTTTCGTTTTTTTTTTTTTGGTTGTAATGGGGGACGAATGATATTCCCCCTTGGATATATTAGATAACAATGAGTATGTATGGATGAATGGATTTATTATATGTGTGGTCCTCATCAAAATTAGTGACATATATCACTGGCTTCGGTTTCTCTGTAACAAGGAGCCAACGACTTGAGCTTAACTCTTCCTTGTCAGGAAGATGGACTAAAACAGGTGGCACAAAAGTTTCAACCCCAGATGATATGTTCCAGTAAACAGGTGGCAAGATTTTTTTCTAAAGGAAATTCCCAAACTGTCCAATGCTTTCTCATTGCCACTTAAGCAATAGAATTGGCACATGGGGTAGAAGCTGGGATTTGCTGCTCCTAATTTTTTAAAGAAAATATAAGAACTTTTCAGTAATCCTCGATAACCTCTTGAGATCCATTGGGACTCTTTTATAACATAAATTTCAATCTCTAAACTTTAGGTAATTTTTTAAAAAACTTTTTCATTCCGGAGATAATATCCAGAAACTAGGTATCAATATCTCAAGATGGGTTTTACTCCCACGAAGATTCTGTGCCTTTTACAAGGCAGAGTTGTACGAAAAATGCATAATATATGACACACAACATCCATCTTATTTGATAGCGGTCCATCTCAATGGTTAATGATGTGATGGCTATATCCATGTATCTACTAGTCTCTGTGGTGCAAGTTGCACGCCTCAACCGTAGCAATACAAAATCTGCACCGACTTTTCTACGATGGCTCCAATCCCCGCCTATTTTCTTCCGTCTAAGCAATTACATGTGGACTCGCTCTCGGACTGCCCGAGATAGCCACTGAAGACAGCGTCGCATTCTATCATCTACCACCCACGTTAACGCTGAATGAACGGTGGGTAATTGACAGGTGGACCTTGCTGGAAACTGCAACTACGGAAAAGTCAATAAGCAAGACGTAAGAGGAAATAACGTCAATCCTCGCAAGCCGCGGCCGGCGTGAAAATTATGACTTGAAATTGATTCAAAAAAGAGAGAAGCAAAAATAATATGATATGGGGAAATTCTCATTACCAAATTAACACAAATGGTATAATATGGAATCCCGTCTCCCAGAAGGCTAAAATCCCACACCATGGCAACGGCATCAGCTCTTCCTCTCTCTCACCATCTCGTAAGGTTAGCTGCCCTCCTTGCTCTAACCCAAGCTTTCCCGGCAACTGCCGAAACCTACACCAACCTGACCCAGGGCACCACCCTCACACCCCTCCGCCCAACCACCTTCTGGCCCTCCCCCTCCGGCGACTTCGCCTTCGGCTTCCGTCCCCTCGATTCCGACGCCTCCCTCTTCGTCCTCGCCATCTGGTTCAACCTCACCTCCCCCCAGGCCGTTGTCTGGTTTGCCAACGGCGACAACCCGGTCCAGGCGGGGTCCAAGCTCGAGCTCACCTCCGACGGCCAACTCTCCCTCACCGACCAGTCCGGCAACGAGGTCTGGAGCCCCGGCGTCAGCAACGCCACCTACGCCGCCCTCCTCGACTCCGGCAACCTCATCCTCGTCTCCTCCAGCTCTTCCTCCTCTCTGTGGCAGAGCTTCGCCTCGCCGAACGACACCCTCCTCCCGGGCCAAACCCTATTGGCAGGATCCAGTCTCCGGTCACGGCTGACAGACTTGGACTACTCCGAAGGCCGCTTCTCCCTCGTCGCCCAGAACGACGGCAACCTGGTGCTCTACCCGTTGGCGCTGCCGGCCGGAAACCAATACAAGCTCTACTGGAGCACCAACACCGCGGGCTCCGGCTCCGGGTCCCGGTTAGTCTTCAACGAGTCCGGCAGCCTTTACTATTCTCTCACGAATGATACACAAATCGACATATTCTCCACCGGCGGCTCCTACTCGACCAAAGACTTCTACCAGAGGGCGACGCTCGACCCCGATGGCGTCTTCACGCTATACGTCTATCCGAAGAACGCATCCAATGGGCAGCAGAAATGGCAGGTGGGGGGAATCAAGCCGACAGACATTTGCACCAGGATCATGAACGATTACGGGAGCGGGTCCTGTGGATACAACAGCTACTGTGTGTCGAACGGCGATGATCAGAAGCCCGACTGCCTGTGCCCGCCCGACTATTCATTCATCGATTCCACGAGGAAGTACTTGGGTTGCATGCCCAACTTTGAGCCGCAGAGCTGCGAGCACAACGAGACAGATTTGTTCGACTTGGAGATGCTAGATGAAACCGACTGGCCGCTGTCAGACTACGAGCATTACATCAACGTGAGTATAGACCAGTGCAAAGACTACTGCCGCACCGATTGCATGTGTGCCGTGACCATCTTTAATAGTGGACAGTGCTATAAGAAGAAGCTCCCCCTTTCCAACGGGAGGCAGACGGGGTCATTCGGAGGGACAGCTCTGATCAAAGTGGCCACTGGCAACGCTAATTCCCTGCCTCAGCCACCCAGTTCGACCGTAACTGTCGAGAAGAAGGATCGGAAAAGTTTAATTCTAGTTGGATCATTGCTTCTGGGGAGCTCCGGGCTTCTCAATATGGTGTTGCTCGCTGTGATCTCGGTGAATGTTCTCTGTCGCTATGGGAACAGGAGGCCGATTAAACCAGTATCGAGCATGTCGGGAATGAACATAAGAGTTTTCACTCACAGAGAGCTCGAGCAGGCTACAAATGGATTTAGTGAGGAATTGGGCAGTGGATCATTTGGAAGGGTGTTTAAGGGGTCATTGGCATTGGACTCCAGAACGTGGATCGCAGTGAAGAAGTTAGACAGGCTGCTCCACGACAGCGACAAGGAATTCACGAATGAGGTGAGATCGATCGGCCAGATTCACCACAAAAATTTGGTTAGATTGCTTGGTTTCTGCAACGAAGGGGTGCATCGGCTTCTGGTATACGAGTACATGAGCAATGGATCATTGAAGAGCTTGCTGTTCGGGAGTGAGAGACCCCAATGGAACCAGCGAACCAAAATCGCCTTGGGGATTGCCAGGGGACTCGTATACTTGCATGAAGAGTGCAGCGCTCCGATTATCCACTGTGATATAAAGCCAGAAAACATACTCCTAGATGACAATTTTGTCGCTAGGATCTCCGATTTTGGGTTGGCTAAACTTCTAAGAACCGACCAGTCTCATCGAACGAACACTGGCATCAGGGGAACCAGAGGATATGTTGCACCCGAGTGGTTTAAAAATGTTCCCATCACTGCGAAGGTGGATGTCTACAGCTTTGGCGTCATGTTGCTGGAGATTATTTGTTGCAGGAAAAGCTTGGGGCGAGGGGTGGGAAATGAGGAGGTGATGGTGCTCACTTATTGGGCTTATGACTACTATAGAGAAGGGAGGTTGGACCTCTTGGTGGAGAATGATGAAGAGGCTATGGCTGACGTAAGTGTAGTTGAGAGATTTGTAATGGTGGCCATGTGGTGCATCCAGGGAGAACCATTTCTAAGACCGTCAATGCAGAAGGTGATTCAGATGCTAGAAGGAGCGGTTGCGGTTCCTGCTCCCCCTGACCCTTCCTCCTACGGCAGTTCAATCCGCTGAGTTGTAGTTCTCTATCTTTCTGGCCTATGCCAGATGTTAATTTTGGAATTCATTTTATAATTCTAACCTGGCAGGCACGCAATCCTACCTCGGCTTCTCCGAAGAAGATTGAGCGTATCTTTCCAAGAAGGGGAAGAAGAAGAAGAATCTATATTTCCTAAACACCGTACCGGAATGTGTTATTTTCTCTACTTTCAGGTTGATAATCATGTTTTCCCATGAAAAGAGTGTCTGATTCGATGTTGCATTTGATGATTAAGAAAAGACTTCTTGGCTTTAAGTTCTTTCTTTTTAGTTTTTTGGGCTGAAACCATTTGAGCGCCTCTTTCTCCTGTATTCTGATCGTTTGCTCACCCTTTTTTCTTAAAATTTTTTAAGTCCTTCCCATTGGTGTGCATGTATTTCTTCTGTGCAATGTGCTCGTTATTGCTATGATTTTAGGTTCTTGGATATCTGTTTTGAAGGACCTGCTTGTAAATTTCTTCTCTCTTCCTAATAAAGTCTGGGTGGCGCTTTGCTTCCCTCGTTCATCAAAAAAAAAAAAAAAAAAAAAAGAGGATAATCATGCCGACTGCCGGTAAGAGTATTTGTTAGTGTTTTACCAGCTCCTTTCACAAGCATAAACAGATTAATGAAGGAGAAAATTATGCCATATAAAATTTAACTTTGGTGAGTTGATGTTCTAAAATTGCATATTGTGGCATTCATGTTTGTTTATTTTTCGAAAGTATGAAGCGTACGTTTATATTGTAATGGATTGTGTTATTATTGCTTTGAGCTCTTAGGATATGATGACATTTGCAGTTCAGGTCCAATGTATAGAGAAAAACAAGGGACAACATCAGGTTTATAATGAATTTCAGCCTAGGTTGCCCTTACACTCCATGAAATGCGCTTGGATGAGCTTAGTAGGATTATAATTAATAAAAAAATATACCTTTTGATCTTCGACATGCCTTTTTGTTTGATGTGTCTAGGGACATATTTAGTTGGAAGGAGTTGGATCGTAGAATAAGAACGAAAATGAGTGACTCCCATTCTAGTTATTTGACCGGGAGAAGAAGTTTAATTCCTATTTTGATTTTCAGAGAGAATGGGAATATCTTAGTTCCCCAAAATGACTCTCCTCAGTTATTCAAATCACATTTCAATTTCAATTCTGATTCTAATCATGAATCAAATATATCGGACAATATGGTCATTCTGATTTCCATTCCAATTCATTTCAATCCCGTTTGCCATCGTGATTTTGGTCGCAGATCAAATGCATCTTAAATTCCTTAGGCTCGACTAGAATAGCTGCTGTTCCGCGTTAGCGGTGGACAAAATTTTTCAGAAAGAATGGTTGTTCCAAACATGCTGTGGTGCGGAAAATCTTGCATTCCCACCGTTGCTAGGTTCATAGGTGCAGCCCAAAGGTCAGAGACAGCCATGTAAAACTACGTACAATTCTTCAACCTTTGCTTCAGGGTCCTGCTGTCGTAACCAATTCGGAGTCCCCCGTATCGCAATCAGTTTCGAAGTTTCTGATTCTCTTCTGTATTGCTGCAGTAAAATAGGAGCCCCGTCATGTTTCAAATCCTGAACAAACCCTCTGGGCGTTGATCTGCATGATCAAGCAACATCATGTTTCAAATGTTGAACTACTTTGTGGAAGTTTTTATGCGTCGATGACCTCCATACTCTGTTTACATCTGAAGCAGAGCCGCGTATGCTGGGAAGAGGGATTTTGTACTTTGTAATAGATCGGACTCCACTACAGGAGCCGACCCATCCTTCAATTCTATTCTCTTCTCTTAATAAAATCTGGGAGGCTATCTCGCCTCCCATCACATCACCAAAAAATTTAAAAAGAAATAATAATAATAAACTAGTTGAAGAGCTGAGAATACTGCTGTGTGGAGGTAAGGGTCGTGGAGACTTGCTTTCTTTTACGTGTTTTCCATGGCGTGGACGAAAAATGTAGAGACACGTGGGACGAGAAAATTACTTCCCGGCACAAGGTGATTTCCTTTCTTCCACGGGTTTTACATCGTGTGACGAAAAACGCAGAGACTTATGGCACGAGAAAATTACTTCCCGGCGGTACCTTGTACTTTCCGTTACCCAACTTATAGCGGTCCGATGGATTACATCCCAGCCGACCAATCTTCTTTCTCACCTCTCAACCAACGACATCTTTAATAATTAATTCTTTATCATCTCCGCACCGGATGAGCAGTCGTGATTCAATCCAACTTAAATCAATAAATTCTGATCTAATCGACATTTGACCGACTAAGATCGATGAAACTCCACCGATAGAATAGGATAGATCTAATTAAATCGACATCTAATCGACTTGATTCGACATATAATCTATGATTAGCTAGCGATATTAGGCATCTAGCCGATTAATTTTTTAGAATCATATCGACTATTTGAATTGACGATGATTATTTGATTTGAGCAATGCAAATATAGAGTGCGATGATCGTTCACGAATGATTTATTACTCAATCTTAATAATAATTAATAAGATAATCGTTTCTAACTCTTATAGTTATATAGTAATGATATCACTTATGCAATAAATATCGATAAGTAATGAGAGATTTGATAAGCTTTTAATTTTTTATTTTCAATTTTGACTCTTTCTACTCGACTAATTTAAATATTAAAGAAAATTTTTGATATTTTTTTTTTTTTTTTTTTTTTTTTTTTTTTATAGATTTTCTTTCGTTCGGTCCCCAGATGCAATAATTCGATTCCTAACCGACTATCTTATCGGAGATATGCCGCAACCGGTTAGACTTATTTTCTTTTAGTCAGTAACGTAGGGAACGGATCGTGAACGTGTTCATTGATTCGGAAAGCTGTCGACCATCGAGAAGAAAGAGATGTGTACGGCTTTGTGAGGGTCGAAAAGGTCGTTTGCTTGGACTTCCTGTTTTTGGTGAATATGGGAGGCCGTAAGTCACCCGGCATTGATGAATACGGGAGGTCGTTTGCCCGGACTTTCGAGTCCGGTCCTTTGAATGCAGGTGGCACAATATTACCGAGAATTGCTCGAAAATAAAATATATAAATTTCCACTTCTGAAAGAAAAAACGGAAGGAAAGGGAGATTTTCAAGATCAGTTGATCAGCTCTTCCTCTGGTTCCACATGGCCATCCATGTATTTCATGACCGGAGCCACGATCGGTGATTAGATTAATAAATATTTGTGAGTCTTGTATTAGATCATATGGAAAGCATTAGATCGAATCTTCTGGAACGAGAACTAATATTTAGGTCCGGTGCTCAGGTTGGTTCGCTGCGTGGGCCTGAAATCGTTTTATTATAAGGCTCGTTAATTGAGGCTTACATCTACAAAATCAAAGTGGAGCAATAAAATTTTAGATCCAACACTAAGTCCCAACCACAACCTAGTTAAACTCAAACTCAAACTTAGACATAGTTCTCTACTTGAATCAGACACGGAACTTGTGAAATAGGATCCTAATAGACTGTAGGGGCGTGCTCTGCCTCCGGGCAACTCGTGTCTTTTTTTTTTTTTTTTGGAGTAAAAGGGAAGGAGCAACTCGGTCAGATTTTATGGATAGAGAAACTCAGATTTTATAAGTGAATTGAAGAGAAATGACATTACAAACAGAATAATCTATGAACTGAGAAGATTTGCAAGACGAGGCCAGATCATGCTGAATGAATGAGGAGACACGTCGTCTACTGGTTCATGAATACATGAGCAATGGGTCGCTAAAATGCTTTTTTTTTTTTTTTTTTTTTTTTTTACAGTAGCTGTTGTTTTTTTACACTTCTTGCTATTCTTGTGCCACTGTAACCCTCATCTATCGTTCACCTCCGGTTTTTTTTCTTCTTTTTGACCGAAACCGGAGGTAGCACGATGCTACCCACATTTTATTGCTGGAAAATATATATATATATATATATATATATATATGGTTATATATATATATATATATATATATATATATATATATATATATATATATATATATATATATATATATATATATATATATATATATATTAAAAAAAAAAAAAATCATCTGCAAATTGTTGCAGTTATAGTCGAAGTTTCCAGCCTCATCCAGAGTCTTCCATGGTTATCTTCATTCTTCAAAAAAAAAAAAAAAAGAGGTAAAAAATTGTAGATAATTTTTGACCTCTAATAAAATGCCGGGTGGCTTATTTTGCCTTCCTTGCAATCAAAGAAAGGAAGAGCCTTCGCCAAGAGCTCCGATGCTGAATGTAAGCGAAACGCTAGGAGCAGTTGCCATTTCCATGCTCCCTGCCCCTTCTTCACCAGTCAACTATCAGATGGTTAAGGCACCAAAAACCCATGGAAACTCTACCTTTTAACTAGCCAGCTGCCTATGTTATTAATCATTAATTGGGTTCTTTGCAAGCATAATTTCATGCATCGTCCTCTCTGCAATTCAGTTGGAAAATGGATATAAGATGGAGATGAAGACAGCAGCCAAGTTTCAATGAACTTTCATTGTAACATTAATTACATGATTTAATCCGTCAAAGTTACTACTTTGATTTGATCAAAACACCTCAAGTTCCAAAGCTGTAAGCATTTTATGATCGGAGTGGACTTCTTTTACGGGCTTACATGGCAGTCTTGTGCGAAAGTGCGGTTGGGAACTCGATCCATGTTGAATCTAAGTATGCTCATCTCAATTTGTCCGCGGCTCCACTGAATAAATATGACGAACATCGGGGACACGTACTTGAATTGGCTCGGAGAAATATTATACCACACATTTCCAACTGATAATATCCATGCATTTTCACCACATACCTTTCTAAGAATAAGAAGAGGTGGTGGGCGAGGGGAAAAATGTCTACAATCAATTGAACAAGAAACAACCATGTCTAAATGTGTGCACAACGCTCCCTACTCACACGTTGGCATGTGTTGGACCATGACCCTAACGAATGGGAATGGCCCATGCAGACCCATTGGCCGGCTGAGAATATTGCTGTGTGGAGGTGAGGGTCGTGGAGACTTGCTTTCTTCTACGTGTTTTCCATGGCGTGGACGAAAAATGTAGAGACACGTGGGACGAGAAAATTACTTCCCGGCACAGGGTGATTTCCTTTCTTCCACGGGTTTTACATCGTGTGACGAAAAATGCAGAGACTTATGGCACGAGAAAATTACTTCCCGGCGGTACCTTGTACTTTCCGTAACCCAACTTATAGCGGTCCGATGGATTACATCCCAGCCGACCAATCTTCTTTCTCACCTCTCAACATACGACATCTTTAATAATTAATTCTTTATCATCTCCGCACCGGATGAGCGGTCATGATTCAATCCAACTTAAATCAATAAATTTCAATCTAATCGACGTTTGACCAATTAAGATCGATGAAACTCCACCGATAGAGTATGATAGATCTAATTAAATTGACATCTAGTCGACTTGATTCGACATACAATCTATGATTAGCTAGCGATATTTGGCATCTAGCCGATTAATTTTTTAGAATCATATCGACTATTTGAATTGACGATGATTATTTGATTTGAGCAATGCAAATATAGAGTGCGATGATCGTTCACGAATGATTCATTACTCAATCTTAATGATAATTAATAAGATAATCATTTCTAACTCTTATAGTTATATAATAATAACATCACTTATGCAATAAATATCGATAAGTAATGAAAGATTTGCTAAGTTTTTATAGTACGAGCTTTTGTTTTCAATTTTGGCTCTTTCTGCTCGGCTAATTTAAACATCAAAAAAAAATTTTGATAATTTTTTTTTTTTTTTTTTTTTTATAGATTTTCTTTCGTTCGGTCCCCAGATGCAATAATTCGATTCCTAACCGACTACCTTATCGGAGATATGCCGCAACCGATTAGACTTATTTTATTTTAGTCAGTAACGTAGGGAACGGAGCGTGAACGTGTTCATTGATTCGGAAAGCTGTCGACCATCGAGAAGAAAGAGATGTGCACGGCTTTGTGAGGGTCGAAAAGGTCGTTTGCTTGGACTTTCTGTTTTTGGTGAATATGGGAGGCCGTAAGTCACCCGGCATTGATGAATACGGGAGGTCGTTTGCCCGGACTTCCGAGTCCGGTCCTTTGAATGCAGGTGGCACAATATTACCGAGAATTGCTCGAAAATAAAATATATAAATTTCCACTTCTGAAAGAAAAAACGGAAGAAAAGGGAGATTTTCAAGATCAGTTGATCAGTGATTAGATTAATAAATATTTGTGAGTCTTGTATTAGATCATATGGAAAGCATTACATCGAATCTTTACCATGTAGAATAATAAAATATCAACAAATTATTTACATTGTTTTTTAATATATAAGCTTCTTATATTTTTTAAGAAAATTAGATGCTTTATAATTATTTTTCATTTATGCTACAACACAAATGTAGGGACAAACATAGGTCCATATGATTTAGTAATATTTAAAATTAAAATCCTTCTGCACTTAGATATATTTTTATTATATTTAATTTTTATATTTTGTATTTAAGTATATTTTAAAATAATCTGGTTCAACATTGACATAACAATTATCATTAAAACTATTGTTATACTAGTTGTAGCAACGAACAAACCTCTTGGTCAGGTTGGTCTATAATATGAGTTTAAGAAGTATAACAATTGGAACAACAATGTGGTATGTCTTTTTCCATCGAGGATTTTTGTCTAGCTCCATGATGTAAAGTGAACGTATAAGGTGATGACTTTTTTAGAGAGTAACAACTTCGATTTGATGGCATGTCCACCTTTATGAAGAAATTTTCTATGGTTCCACAATGGCAAGTTACTTATAGTTACCAAATTAGGTCTAAATTTATTTTAAGATGGATCTCCATTAAAGAAAATCTCTTTATGCACTCTTTTAAAATTATTGAATTATATTAATAATGAGATAAATCAATTTTTACATCCCAATCTATTATCTTATTAGGTTTGATAAAGAAAGAATAGAAAAAGGAGATATATCTTAAAGAATTGAAAATGATCGTGTTGGTGCAGAAATCCGTCGCCGCCGGAGGTCGCCGCAATCGAGGCCGCTGGGCACCGCCGGGGACCTACAAAACGAAGTCCCGACCGGAATCGGTGGGGTGGTGGCTCCGGCAGGACCCTCCGACGGTCAAGTTAGTTTCCGACCAACAGTAATGGAGTGCTCGGAATGAGTTCCGGAGCTTAGAGATGTGGAGAAGAGCTTAGAGAGTCAAGAGTCTAGAGAGCCTCCCCTTAGCGTGTCGGGAGGGTCCTTTACATAGTGGAGCTTGATGGTGACAACTGCAGCCGCATGCTGGCGGGCCGCTCGAGGTTCGACGGAGTCAGTCTCACGGGATGGTGCCGTGTGCGGCGGATTGAGGGTGACAGCCATCGCCGCCTGACAGTGGGTCGCTATCGCCCGCGGCGGACTGACTGATGGTGCGGCGGACTGACTGATGGTGATGGTTGCAGAGCTTGCCGAATGAAGGGTTGAAGGCCTTCGTCGTGTGCCCATTTCGGAGGAGTTCGGGCTCCTGAAGAGGAAGATAGGAGGGAGTTCGGCTCCCATAGGCGTCTGGCAAGAGGTATGCAGCTAAGGCTCGTCCGCAGAAGAGTTCGGCTGCTGAGAAGCCGCAGCTCGGCCGTTTGGGGTTCGGCCGGCTGTTGGACTTGGGCTGAGGCTTGGACACTTGAGAGTTCGGTAGGAGCTCGGTCGGCCGAAGTTTGATGAGGGCGACCGCTGAGGAGTTCGGCCCAGTGACGACTGCTGAGGAGTTCGGGCTCCTGAGTGACGACTGCTGAGGAGTTCGGGCTCCTGAGTGACGACCGCTTGGGGATTCCACTAAAGCCCGTCCGTTGAGGAGTTCGGCCGCTGAGAGGACTTCATTGAAGCTCGGCCGCTTGGAGTCGGTCCGAAGGAGTTCGACCGTGGGAAGTCCGAAGGAGTTCGGCCGCATGGAGTCGGTCCGAAGGAGTTCGGCCGTGGGAGGGGCTCGGCCTGGCGCCTGGTGCTGAAGCTCTTCAGCGGCTACTGGTTACATTGGGCTGAGCATCGGGCCGGGCTTCGGCAGGAGCGGGATTTATCCCCAACAGTAGCCCCCCCACTCCCGAGTTCAAAAATTGAAGGAAGGGAGTACCAAAACAGGCGACTGCCGAAGTCTTCTTCCAGGCTCCGCATTTGTTGCATCTGAAGCTCGGGGGAGGTCTCATCTCCAGCCAATATTGACGCTGAAGTTGAGGCTGAGGCTTGGGGGAGACCTCATCTTCAGTCGATGTTTGAAGTTGAAATGGAACTCGTTTCCAGCTAAAGTCGATGAAGCTGATGTTGAAGCCGAAGTAAATCTTGCCTCCTTCGGTCGAGGTCGGATTTGAGCTCCTCGGGGGCGACATTATCTTCATCAGTTGAAGTCGACTCGAGGGAGACCTCCTATCTTGCAGCCGAGGTTGAAGTGCGCGCTCGGGGGAGATCTTATCTCCTACGGCCGAGCTTCCCTCGGGGGAGATCTTATCTCCTGCAGCCGAAGTGAAGTGCGCGCTCGGGGGAGATCTTATCTCCTGCAGCCGAGGTGAAGTGCGCGCTCGGGGGAGATCTTATCTCCTACGGCCGAGCTTCCCTCGGGGGAGATCTTATCTCCTGCAGCCGAAGTGAAGTGCGCGCTCGGGGGAGATCTTATCTCCTGCAGCCGAAGTGAAGTGCGCGCTCGGGGGAGATCTTATCTCCTGCAGCCGAGCTTCCCTCGGGGGAGATCTTATCTCCTGCAGCCGAGTGAAGTGCGCGCTCGGGGGAGATCTTATCTCCTGCAGCCGAGGTGAAGTGCGCGCTCGGGGGAGATCTTATCTCCTCTCCCTCGGGGGAGATCTTATCTCCTCAGCCGAGTGAAGCGCTCGGGGAGATCTTATCTTATCTTCCTCGGGGAGATCTTATCTCCTGCCGAAGTGAAGTCGCGCTCGGGGGAGATCTTATCTCCTGCAGCCGAGGTGAAGTGCGCGCTCGGGGGAGATCTTATCTCCTACGGCCGAGCTTCCCTCGGGGGAGATCTTATCTCCTGCAGTCGAAGTGAAGTGCGTGCTCGGGGGAGATCTTATCTCCTGCAGCCGAGGTGAAGTGCGCGCTCGGGGGAGATCTTATCTCCTGCAGCCGAGCTTCCCTCGGGGGAGATCTTGTCTCCTGCGGTCGAGGTTGGTGCTCGCGTTAGGACGAGGTTCTCCTCCTGTTCCTAACCGAGGTTGTTTCCGGTCGCTCGGGAGAGATCTTATCTCTAGCCGAGGTTGTCAACGGTCGCTCGGAGAGATCTTATCTCTAGCCGAGGTTGGCACTCGTGTTAGGACGAGGTTCTCCTCCTGTTCCTAACCGAGGTTGTTCCGGTCGCTCGGGAGAGATCTTATCTCTAGCCGAGGTTGTCAACGGTCGCTCGGGAAGAGATCTTATCTCTAGCCGAGGTTGGTGCTCGTGTTAGGACGAGGTTCTCCTCCTGTTCCTAACCGAGGTTGTTCCGATCGCTCGGGAGAGATCTTATCTCTAGCCGAGGTTGTCAACGGTCGCTCGGGAGAGATCTTATCTCTAGCCGAGGTTGATGCTCGCGTTAGGACGAGGTTCTCCTCCTGTTCCTAACCGAGGTTGTTTACGGTCGCTCGGGAGAGATCTCATCTCTAGCCGAGGTTGAAGTGCGCGCTCGGGGGAGATCTTATCTCCTACGGCCGAGCTTCCCTCGGGGGAGATCTTATCTCCTGCAGCCGAAGTGAAGTGCGCGCTCGGGGGAGATCTTATCTCCTGCAGCCGAGGTGAAGTGCGCGCTCGGGGGAGATCTTATCTCCTGCGGCCGAGCTTATTGCTCGCGTTAGGACGAGGTTCTCCTCCAGTTCCTAACGCGGTTGGCCGCTTTTTCCCTGTCACTACATGGTTTTCGCATCCAGGAATAATATTTATCGAAAGAAAGAAATTTTATTGAAAGGAAGTTACTAGTAGCGCATCCCCCAAATTCTGTATTTCAAGATCGTGATAACGTTGTTCCTCCGCATTTCTTCGGCAATAAGTTCCGGGGTGGACGACCTCCTCATGCTGAACTCCTCAATTTGGTGCAAGCTCTTGTTGCTGGGAGACGGCGAATTGCTGATGCACCGAGATCTTCCCAGGGGCAATGTGAACGACGCCGTAAGGTGGCCGACCTTCTTGCAGTCTCTGGCTACGGCAGCGCCCTTAGCCGATCTTTTTCTGCTTCAGGCCGGTACCGAAGGAATTTACCCAGCCGACCCGTTCTGACGAGCTCCTCAATTTCGTCTCGGAGCTGGATGCATTCCTCCGTGTCGTGGCCGTGGTCATGATGGTAGAGGCAGTACTTATTTCGATCGCGCTTGTTTGGGGGAGATCGTAATCCTTCCGGTCTTGGCAGCTGGTGTTTTACTTCGGTGAGAATCTGGGTTCGAGGAGCGTTGAGGGGGGCATAGCAGCGGAACCTTCCGGGAGGAGGACTCCTTCGCGCCTCCTTATCAGGGCGAGTTCGAGGAGTTCGGGCCCGCCTGCTTTCGTAGGGGGTCTGCGAGTGCAGCCGAGCTTCACCCAGCTCTTCCTCGTCCGCCAGCCGGTCCTTTCTGACGAGCTCCTCATCTTTCAATTTGAAGGCTTCTTCCGCACGGGCATATCTCTCGGCTCGAGCCAGCAGGTCGGCGAAGTCCCTGGGATACCTTTTTTCCAGAGAGAACAGCAAGCTATTTTTCTGAAGGCCGCCCTTAAGTGCGGCCATCGCGACAGACTGGTCCAGGTCCCGGACTTCCAATGCCGCGGCGTTGAATCGAGTGACGTAAGTCCGGATGGATTCCCCTTGCTTCTGCTTGACGCTCATCAGGGAATCTGAACCTCGGCTCGGTCGTCGGCTGCTGATGAAGTGGGCCGCGAACCGACTGCTCATCTGGTCGAAAGAGAAGATCGTGTTGGGCTTCAACGCCTGAGTACCAGTTCCTCGCTGCTCCCTTTAAGGTAGACGAAAAGGCTCGGCACAGCACGGCATCTGAAGCACCGTGAAGCAGCATCATGGCCCGGAAGGCCCCCAGGTGATCAACCGGATCAGAAGTTCCATCGTAGCTTTTCAGTTGAGGGAGCTCGAAGGTCGGTGGAACAGGTTCTTGCATGATTTTCTGCGAGAAAGGAGGGTCTGCACAAACGTCATCACCACGCGAGGGGGGACGAAGTTCTTCAATTCGCCGGTTCATTTCCAAGAGCCTTTGGCCCAGCAGGTCCTCACGGTCTCTGATCTCCAAGGCTTTCTGGGGAGATGGGCGCGAGGCTTCACCCTTGGTCGATCCATGATCCGAACAAGGGATCTCCCTCCTCCGCCTCTCCAATCCGGGTATCGGAGGTCGGGCTGCCCAGGCCGGTCGCTCTTGGACTGGATCATCCGACTTCGGAGAGTCCCGCGCCGGTCGGGCTGGCACTGGGACTCGTTGCAGCACCGCAGCACCGCCTCCGTGAGACCGCGAACGTGCTGGATGAGCTGGTTGAACTGCTCCGTATCCACTGCGGCTATAGACGGGGGCTGAGTCACCGGGGCCGGAGCAGGGACAGACGGACTCGGAGGGGATCGAGCCGCGGAAGCCGTCGAGCGCCGCGTCGAAGCCCTTCTGGGGGGCATTTCCTCTTTCCAGAGAAGGAATTCTAAAGAGGGAGAAGAGAGATCCGGAGCAGGGGCGGAAAATCGTCGCCGAGCACTCCTTTAAGAACAAGGGAACCTCGAAGGTTCAAGCCCTCCTTCTAGCGCCAATCTGTTGGTGCAGAAATCCGTCGCCGCCGGAGGTCGCCGCAATCGAGGCCGTGGGCACCGCCGGGGACCTGCAAAACGAAGTCCCGACCGGAACCGGTGGGGTGGTGGCTCCGGCAGGACCCTCCGACGGTCAAGTTAGTTTCCGACCAACAGTAATGGAGTGCTCGGAATGAGTTCCGGAGCTTAGAGATGTGGAGAAGAGCTTAGAGAGTCAAGAGTCCAGAGAGCCTCCCCTTAGCGTGTCGGGAGGGTCCTTTACATAGTGGAGCTTGATGGTGACAACTGCAGCCGCATGCTGGCGGGCCGCTCGAGGTTCGACGGAGTCAGTCTCACGGGATGGTGCCGTGTGCGGCGGATTGAGGGTGACAGCCATCGCCGCCTGACAGTGGGTCGCTATCGCCCGTGGCGGACTGACTGATGGTGCGGCGGACTGACTGATGGTGATGGTTGCAGAGCTTGCCGAATGAAGGGTTGAAGGCCTTCGTCGTGTGCCCATTTCGGAGGAGTTCGGGCTCCTGAAGAGGAAGATAGGAGGGAGTTCGGCTCCCATAGGCGTCTGGCAAGAGGTATGCAGCTAAGGCTCGTCCGCAGAAGAGTTCGGCTGCTGAGAAGCCGCAGCTCGGCCGTTTGGGGTTCGGCCGGCTGTTGGACTTGGGCTGAGGCTTGGACACTTGAGAGTTCGGTAGGAGCTCGGTCGGCCGAAGTTTGATGAGGGCGACCGCTGAGGAGTTCGGCCCAGTGACGACTGCTGAGGAGTTCGGGCTCCTGAGTGACGACTGCTGAGGAGTTCGGGCTCCTGAGTGACGACCGCTTGGGGATTCCACTAAAGCCCGTCCGCTGAGGAGTTCGGCCGCTGAGAGGACTTCATTGAAGCTCGGCCACTTGGAGTCGGTCCGAAGGAGTTCGGCCGTGGGAAGTCCGAAGGAGTTCGGCCGTGGGAGGGGCTCGGCCTGGCGCCTGGTGCTGAAGCTCTTCAGCGGCTACTGGTTACATTGGGCTGAGCGTCGGGCCGGGCTTCGGCAGGAGCGGGATTTATCCCCAACAGATCGTATAAATAGTTTTTCTTTTCTTGATAGAGATATATCTCATAGTAAATTAAGGACTAATAAGGACCTATAGATAATTTTTCTTACCATCATGGAGTCATTAAAAAGTTCATGAAAAGTGACATGTAAACAATTAATCTCTTAAAATTTTCCCGTCCATAAAATCATCTTGTAGATCCAGACAATCATGAAGCTATATAAAAAATTTTGGTTGAAGAAAGGAACTATGGTCAATTGTTGCACCAATTATTCTTCTAAGAGATTGACCAAGTAAAGTTATGAAACTCAAATCATACTTGAGTTGCTAGGTGATCACTAGTGTAACTGCCAAGTTGGTTAGACCATGCTAAAATTTAAAAAAAAATAAAAACAAAAAAATATTCTATTTTTTTGGAAAAAAACAAATTACATGGATCTATTGACTAATATTATTACCAGCAGTATGAGTATAAAAATGATGAATGGCATAAGGTTCCAAAAATGAAAAGCTGTTATATTATTGAAAAATATGTATAACGTATTGATTGTTTGAGCGTTTTAAAATATATATTTTTTTGAAAAATATTCGAAGAATAAAATAAACTTTATTTTTCTTAGGTTCTATCGAAAGAGAGAAAAAATTGATGTTGAAGTATCACAGCTTATCATAAATAAGTTTATTTTATAACACATAACAAAATGTTTAAATGATGGTTACTGGTATCATTGTGTCGGGTTAAGGGATCATTTTGTTTTAGTTCCCGTTTTGAACGAGTTTTTTAAATTTTAAAACTGATTTGGGATGTTGAGGGTTGGCTGGTGGTGCCTGCTATATTCTGAAACAGTGGATACACGGAGAGGCGTGGGATCACCAACAATTATGAGATTCCGATTTTGTTTTATAAGAATCAGTGAAATTAATTATTTCCTCTAAATAGGGAGAAGAAATAGAGGGTAAATAGTGTCAAATTATCTCTTCAATCTTAGTGGAAATTGTAGGTGTCATGAAGAGGGAGAGAGAATGTAGGTTGAAGTAGTATTATATGCATAGGATTTTCTTCTTCCCCCACCAAAACCGATCAAGAGAGAAACCCTAGTGGGCACATATATTTGATTCAAACAGCTTAGATATCTCCATGTTCACATGGTGTTGCATCTCAAAATCAATTGAATGGACGTCTATAACTATGCCAAACCACATGTTCCACACTAAGAATCTTGTTCACTTGGCGTTATTAGGAAAGTTCAACGGTCTCATTCCAGGATGGGGAATATGACTGCCTCATGTGATTCTTTGATACCCTCTACCGTTGCTTGTTTATGCGTTGCGTCGGCTCTTATGCCAAATGGCACTCAAGTCCTACCATCAAAGATGGCACGTTGTGTGACTTGGTAAAGTAACAGCATGCACATGACGTTCGTTTCCATGGTGATGCATCAAAATAAGCACTTGATGAATGAGATTTATGGATACGAGCAGCTGTGATTGGCGCCATATATGTATGGTTTAATGGTATGCCGTGTAGAATATAATTTCTCATGGATGCTATCCAAGGGGCGCCCACAATGCACACCCACGAGAAGGATTCGCCGAGTCAAAAGTGCGGGCAAATGGAGGGAGCAAAGCGAGGTCTTGTGTGAGGCGTTTGTCACGGATTGAGTGGACGGTGGAATCCATCAAAGAAGGGAATATACGGTGAACGCTAATGGTCCTCCAAAGAGAGCATCTTAATTTAATTCTTTCCTGTTTTGGATAAGCAAATCCACGTGATAAATGCTACGGTTAGTAGGATTAGAAGGTTCTTTATCCCATCAGCATCAGCAAGGACATGGATGATTGCTACCAAGCATCCGTTAGGATTGTTCTTCCACAAACCATGGAAAGCCAATGAAAAGATGAGGGAAAGGCGAATCTTCCAAGCTAGTAATTAGTTTTGTGAACTTTGTTATTCTTTTTCTGAGAGGAATTGGCCCAATCATCTTCGTAAGTACGAGCTATGACCAAAATGTGACTCTACAGTATCTAACTTGTATTCGAACTTCAAAGGAGAGCATGTAGAGAGTACCATGCATGTCGTGGTCATTTTAGAGAGGTTGAGCATCGATATGGTACCATGCGATGGTCATTTTAAGGAGGTTGAACCTTAGGCAGTCAAGATGAAAATGTAACACATATTAATTGGATAAAAAGCTTAATCCTTGTCCACATTTTTTTGACAAAGAAAAAAGCTTGGTGCCTATCAAGTTGCTACGAACTAATATTTATGATGATCTATGTTTGACCCATGCACATTGATGTCTAGATTTTGAGTTTGGGCCTCAGCTCATTAGCTTATAAATAGGCTCTTTTTTCTTTTGAATCTACATTTTATCATGTAGTACACATGGTAGAAAACTAATTTTCATTCTGATTCAAATTTTCATTTCGATTTTGATTTCAATGAATTTTATTATAAAAATAAATAAAATTTTATTATAAAAGTTTATTATTAATTTTATTATAAAAATTAATAACCGTTTGGTCGAAAGGAGTTCCATTTCGATTCAAATTTTCATTCTGATTCTAATGCCGAACCAAATGCCTCGAGGGATTTCATCGTTCCGATTTCAATGAATTCTAATCCATTCTGATTTCTATTCCAACTTCCAATTTTGGTTACAAACCAAACACGCCATACCTCACTTTCCTGATCCGCACCAGTGTGGTGGAGTCTTTACGATTTCACAGGGCGTATTGCTGGCACAAAGGTGCAGGATATGGTGGGAGGTGGACGGTTGCTACTCCAACATGCTATCTTATTGTTCGGCAGACCCTCTCAAGGAGACATATGTCACAGGGTTGAATGCGGCATGCCTTTGGATTAGCTTTGTGGATTGGATAAGTCCAGCAATGTACTGGATGCATGATCTTATACCGTGTTTTCACATCCACCACCAACGGCTCCATCTGCGGATTAATTACCATGCCATCCAAAGATGAGGATGGGACGGGTGCTCCTTTACCATCCATTCACTCTGGTTTGTATCTTATGAACTGGTTTTGCTGGACCAATGTATTCATTGTTTTGAGGATGATATCAACGCCGGTGCCTATAAGAGAAGAAGACACCATCACTGGATGGAGCCAGGATTTATTTCAAAAACTCCACTGGGGCAGCGAGGGGAGTTTTTTCCAGGATGCTGCAGTATTTCTAACTTTATTTACTTTATTCTGGGTGGGTTTTATGTCTCCGTTTATTTGTATCCAGTTAGTTAGCAGTATGTCTTATATGAACAGAAATGCAACAGGTTCTATGATGTAATAGGTAGCAAGTTCTGTAGACCATCTTTATTTACTTCTTGATGCAAGCTTCTGCTCCCCATGTTACCAAAAAAAAAAAAAAACACCCCTTGCCTACCGTTGGCCTTTAAATAACTTTCTAATCCGTGTACCTAGATTATGGATTGGGATCGTATTCTTACTAGATTTTAATATATTATATCCACTTACATCCATGATTGATAGCACAACCTTGCTTTATATATGTCAATGCTCGAAAGACTTGAGTAACCTTCAAAGCTTAAGCTAATTAGGTAAAGGTAAACAATATTGTATGTGAAGTTTAGCACCTCCTTCCTGTGTAATGTAGTTGCTTGTTGGATATTCAATCGATAATAAAACTTTAAGCTGATAGGGAAAGGTTCGAAAATACATATCAACCTAGCTTAAATCATGCACATGGAGGGACAGGTGTCAAGCTAATAATTGAGATAATTAAATAAATAATTACTATCAACAGAATTCCAATTTGCAGCCTCCAACAAAGCTGAGCCCTCATATTAACTACCAAACCCCAAAAGCTAAGCAAAAGTCGCACGGTGGGGCAAGCACCAGACAAGGAAACATGGGACACGCTTCTTATTTTACCATAATTCCTCCAATGAAGAAGGAGCCCAAAAGGTAGGAACTTCTTTTACTAATAGAGTTACCGGTCCTGTGCACAAAGAAGAAAAGAAAATTGCATGCGCCATCCTCTTTCTTTCTTATCAAGCCTTTTCATCCGTCCATTTCATTGTAAGGCCACATCTCCCAACATTGAAGTCTTTCTTCTTCTTTCTAAATCTCTCTTTCCTTCAAATCTTTCTTTTTTTCAAGGATCATCGTACCCAAGACTTCATGAAATCTAGTGAATAATATGTATATAATTTTTTATGTTAGGCAAAACGAGAAAACCATACGCCGTGTGTTGATACTAATATGTACCATATTTTAAAAATTATAATCAATTTACGTATGTATATATATATATATATATATATATATATATATATTGGCTTGGTAAATAATTAATATGCTGAGTATGTATTGCTCAGTCATATAATATATATTAATAAAAACTATATTTTAAAAATTATATATTAATTTACTAAATATATATTATATAGTATATTAGATATTACTGCTAGATATATATCAAAAAAATTTATAGTATACATCAGAAAGTCAATAAATATATATCATCTGACTATATAATGTATATTGGTGAATATGATATTCTAAAAACTATAAATTAATTTATTTAAAGATATGTATTGGATTGCTAGATAACTAATGTTGGGGATAAATTCCGCTCCAGTCGAAGTCTAGCTCGATGCCCAGCCTAATGCAACCAGTAGCCGCAGAAGAGCTTCGGCAGACGGACTTCAGCCGAGCTCCTAGCGCCCGAGCTTCTTCCAGACTCCTAGCGTCAAGACCGAACCATTTAGCTGCCGAGCTCCAAGCATCAAGATCGAACCCCTCCAGCCGGCCGAACTACTTAACGACCGAGCTCCTTGGACTCCAAGCGGCCAGGCTTTAACGGAATCCCCCAGCGCCCGAACTCCTCAGCGATCGCCCCCTCGGCCGAACTCCCTCAGCGGTCGCCCCCTCGGCCGAACTCCCCAAGCAGTCGCCCCTCGGCCGAACTCCTCAGCGGTCGCCCCCTCAGCCGAACTCCTCAAGCAGTTGTCACTCGGCCGAACTCCTCACGGTCGTCCTCGCCGAACTTCGACCGACCGAGCTCCTACCGAACTCTCAAGCGTCCAAGCCTCAGTCGAAGTCCAACAGCCGGCCGAACTCTCCAATAGTTGTCATCATCAAGCTCCACTATAAAAAGGACCCTCCCGATATGCTAAGGCTAAGCTCTCTGACCTCTAATCTCTCTGAGCTCTCCTCTTCTTCTCTAAGCTCCGGAACTCATTCCGAGCACTCCATTCCTGTTGGCCGAAAACTGACTTGACCGTCGGAGGGTCCTGCCAGAGCCACCCCCCATCGATTCTGGATGGGACTTTATTTTGCAGATCTCCGATGGCGACCTCAGCGGCCTCGACCTCGGCTACCTCCGGCGATGATGAGTTTCTGCATCAACAGATTGGCGCTAGAAGGAAGGCCGGCTTCTTTGTTGAGAGAAAGCCGAAGTCCCCTCGTTCTTAAAGGAGTGCTCGGCGATGATTTCTGTTCTTCCTCTTTTCAGAAAAAAAAAAGAAGAGATGCCCCCCAAGAAAGCCTCAACTCGGCGGCCTCCGCGGCCCGATCCCGTCCAGATCCGGCCGCTCCTGCTCCAGCCCCGACGACTCAGGCTCACTCTGTAGCCGCGGTGGATGCGGAGCAATTCAACCTGCTCGTCAAGCAGGTCCGCGATCTCACGGAGGCAGTGCAGGCGGTGCAGGCCATGCACCAGCAAGCCCCAGTGCCAGCCCAACCGGCATGGAACTCTTCGGAGCCGAGTGATCCGGTCTAAGAGTGGCCGACTTGGACAGTCCGACCTCCGATCCCTGGATTGGAGAGGCAGAGGAGGGAGAGCCCTTGCTCGGATCATGGATCGGCCAAAGGTGAAGCCTCGTGCCCGTTCCACAAGAGAGCCTTGGAGATCAGAAACTGTGAAGATCTCCTGGATCAAAGGCTCTTAGAAATGAGCCGACGAATCGAAAAACTTCGTTACACTCCCCCCTCACGTGGCAATGACGTTTGCACTGACTCCCCTTTTTCGCAGAAAATCATGCAGGAACCAGTCCCGCCGAACTTTAAGCTCCCACAGTTCGACAGCTATGATGGGACCATCGATTCGGTCGATCACTTGGAAGCCTTCCGAACGACGATGTTGCTCCACAGCGCTCCAGACGTTATATTATGCCGGGCTTTTTCCTCTACCCTGAAAGGAGCTGTCAGAAACTGGTACTCGGCGCTCAAGCCGAGTACCATCTTATCATTTGGCCAGATGAGTCAACAGTTCGTGGCCCACTTTGTGAGTAGTAGGCGGCCGCGCCGAGGTTCGAATTCCTTGATGGCCATCAAGCAGAAGGCGGGGGAACCCATCCGGGCCTATGTCACCTGGTTTAACACTGCTGCGTTGGAAGTCCGGAACCTAGATCAATCGTCGCCATGGCCGCCCTCAAGGGCGGTCTTCAAAAAAATAACTTGCTATTCTCCCTAGAGAAAAGGTACCCTAGGGACCTCGCCGATCTGCTGGCTCGAGCCGAGAGATATGCCCGCGCGGAAGAAGCCTTCAAGTCGAAGGACGAAGAAGCCTTAAGGGAGCGGCTGGCAGGCAATGGGGAGCCGAATGAAGTTCGACCGTGCTCACGGACTCCCTCCGATAGCAGGTGGGCTTGGACTCCTCGAGCTTACAGAGAAGCGCGAAGAAGCCCTCCTCCCAAAAGATTCTGCGACTATGCCCTCCTCAACGCTCCTCGAATTTAGATCTTCATTGAAGTTAAGAACCAACTGCCAAGACCCGAAGGGTTACGGTCTTCCTCAAACAAGCGTGACCAAAGCAAGTACTGCCTCTACCATCGCGACCACGGCCACGACATTGAGGAGTGCATCCAGCTCTGAGACGAGATCGAGGAGCTCGTTAGAAAGGGGCGGCTGGGTAAATTCATTCGATGCGAGCCTGAAGATCGGCGAAGGGCACTGCCGTAATAAGAAACGATATGGTCGGCTGCCTCACTACGTCGTCAACGTTACCCCAGGACCCAGCATGGAAGCCAAGAGAGGCATTCTTCAAAGTGAGGAAGCCAGCATGAGGTAGAAAAGGATGTCCTGAATCACAGAGAATTCGGGAAAATATTGCCAGTAACTTTCTTTCAATGAAATTCTTCCATTTCAATAGTGTATTATTTTTCGGCGCCAAAACTATGTAATGATAGAAAAAGAAGCAGTTAACAATCGCCATGTTAGGAAGGAAGACCTCGTCCTAACACAAGCAGATCAAAGAGCAGTTCGGCCGGAGATAAGATCTCTCTCGAAAAGCAACGCCGGTCAGAGATAAGATCTCTCCCAAGCAGTTCGGCCTAGAGATAAGATCTCTCCTGAAAAGCAACGCCGGCCAGAGATAAGATCTCTTTCGAACAGTTCGGCCAGAGATAAGATCTCTTCCGAAAAGCGACGTCGGCCAGAGATAAGATCTCTCCCAAAAAACCACCTCGACTAGAGATAAGATCTCTCCCAAGCAGTTCGGCCAGAGATAAGATCTCTTCCCAAAAAGCAACGTCGGCTAGAGATAAGATCTCTTCCGAGCAGCTCGGCCAGAGATAAGATCTCTCTCGAAAAGCAACGTCGGTCAGAGATAAGATCTCTCTCCCGAAAAAACCACCTCGGCTAGAGATAAGATCTCTCTCAAGCAGTTCGGCCAGAGATAAGATCTCTCCCGAAAAGCGACGTCGGCCAGAGATAAGATCTCTCCCGAAAAGCGACCTCGGCCAGAGATAAGATCTCTCCCGAGCGACAACTTCGGCCAGAGATAAGATCTCTCCCGAGTGAAGGCCTCATTCATAAAAGATGAGATGGGGGAGAGGCCCTGACAATGGCCCTTATGTGCCCCCACGGCCCGTTAGGAATAGGAGGAGGACCTTGTCCTAACGCGAGCAAGGTCGAACGCCTCGTTCACAAAGGATGAGATGGGGGGAGAGGCTCGGACGATGGTCCGCATGTGCCCCCATAGCCCATTAGGAACAGGAGGAGGACCTCATCCTAACGTGAGCAAGGTCGAAGGCCTCGTTCACAAAGGACGAGATGGGGGGAGAGGCTCGGACGACGGTCCGCATGTGCCCCCACAGCCCGTTAGGAACAGGAGGGGGACCTCGTCCTAACGCGAGCAAGATCTAACGCGAGCATCAACCTCGGTTAGAGATAAGATCTCTCCCAAGCGATCGAGCCAGTCTCGGCTAGGAATAGGAGGAGAACCTCGTCCTAACGCGAGCATTGACCTCGGCTAGAGAAAGCTATCATGTCAACCTCGGTCGGAGAGCTTCAACATCGACCTTGGCTAGAGAAAGCAACCGTGTCAGCCCCGGCTGAAAATGGGATCTTCCCTGGGCTTCAACTTCGATATCAACTTCAAGCTGAAGATGAGATCTCCCCCGAGCTTCGACCTAGATCAGCACAGAGCTCAGAGGAAGACTTCGGCAGTCGCCTTTCCTGCACTCCCCTCCTTTGATTTTCGAACTCGAAAGTGGGGGGGCTAATGTTGGGGATAAATCTCGCTCCAGCCGAAGTCTAGCTCGATGCCCAGCCTAATGCAACCAGTAGCCGCAGAAGAGTTTCGACAGACGGGCTTCAGCCGAGCTCCCAGCGCCCGAGCTTCTTCCAGACTCCCAGCGTCAAGATCGAACCAGTTAGCTGCCGAGCTCCCAACATCAAGATCGAACCCTTCCAACCGGCCGAACTACTTAGCGACCGAGCTCCTTAGACTCCAAGCGGTCGGGCTTTAACGGAATCCCCCAACGCCCGAACTCCTCAGCGGTCGCCCCCTCGGTCGAACTCCCTAAGCAGTCGTCCCTCGGCCAAACTCCCTCAGCGGTCGCCCCCTCGGTCGAACTCCCCAAGCAATCGCCCCTCGGTCGAACTCCTCAGCGGTCGCCCCCTCAGTCGAACTCCTCAAGTAGTCGTCACTCGGCCGAACTCCTCACGGTCGTCCTCGTCGAACTTCGGCCGACCGAGCTCCTATCGAACTCTCAAGCGTCCAAGCCTCAACCGAAGTCCAACAGCCGGCCGAACTCTCCAACGGCCGAACTCCAACGGCCGAGCTTCGGATTCCAACGACCTCCCCTTGGCTGAACTCTTCAGCGGACGAGCCTTAGCTGCATACCTCCAGCCAGAGCCTGTGGGAGCCGGACTCCCTCCAATCTTCCTCTTTAGGAGCCCGAACTCCTCTGAAATGGGCATACGACGAAGGCCTTCAACCCTTCATTCGGCTAGCTCTGCAGCCATCATCATCAGTCCGCCGTAAGCTCTGCAGCCATCACCATCAGTCCGCCGTAGGCGATAGCGACCCACTGTCAGGCGGCGATGGCTATCACCATCAATCCGCCGCATACGGCACCATCCCGTGAGACTGACTCCGCTGAACCTCGAGCGGCCCGCCAGCACGCGACTGCAATTGTCACCATCAAGCTCCGCTATAAAAAGGACCCTCCCGATACGCTAAGGCTAAGCTCTCTGACCTCTAATCTCTCTGAGCTCTCCTCTTCTTCTCTAAGCTCCGGAGCTCATTCCGAGCACTCCATTCCTGTTGGTCGAAAACTGACTTGACCGTCGGAGGGTTCTGCCGGAGCCACCCCCCATCGATTTCGGACGGAACTTTATTTTGCAGGTCCCCTGCGGCGACCTCAGCGGCCTCGACCCCGGCTACCTCCGATGACGACGAGTTTCTGCACCAACAACTAATTTAGTAAATATATATTATATAGCTGTATACTATGTATTGGTGAATATAAATTCTAGAAATCATGTATCGATATATCTGAAGATGTGTATTGGCTTACGAGATGACTATTTTGCTTGGTTTGTATTATATGATCATGAAATATATACCAATAAAAATGAGGAAGAAAGGATGTCGTGTAGGTTATCATTTCATTTTTTTTAAAAAAATCATGCAACTGATGATGCTGTTGATGGGAGGAGTTTCTGGCTTTACGAGTTTCTATTTTAAGATGAGCATCAGGAAAAGCATGATAATGTGTTTAAAAAAAAATAAAAATAAAAAATGAAGCATATGTCATATTTTCTTCTCGGGTGCCTTCCCGCTATAATTTTTGCTCCCAAAAGCTTGAGTTAATAGAAAAATGCCAATAATGTATGGTCGCTATGGTCTGACTTTTGAGATGGAGTTTGGATCCTCTCATCTGTTTTAGTCTCCAAAAGTTGATTGTCAGGACTTACTTATACTATTGACGAAGAGCCAAATTCTTCCTTGTAGAGCTTCCGTGGTCTTTTACGAGTGTCCTGAACGTTGGAGCTCCCACACCCACCAAAGAAGTGACCCAAGGAAATGGATCCACGGGGAGCCTCAGGACCCCCCAAATAATTTGGAATGAGGGGTCCGACTCCTTTAGGGACATCATGCCCTTTCAAATCTCCAAGGGACATGCTAATTTAATTATTGTGCAATGCATAGAATCTGACCGGTTCCTCCAGTTCATTTATTCATTAATCAACAACTTTGTTCATTCAAAGGTAGTTCCAAAAAGAAATCCATATACAATAATCTTCCTTGCTTTGCTTGTCCAAAGACTCCAGTTCTTTACATAATTAAGCATGGTTTTGTGACCAAACTAATTCACGCATCTTTTAGCCGCATAAACATATAGATATCTATTTTGTGTGAGCATGTGTTGGCACTTGTTGTTGCCTGCATGGTGATTAGCTGTAAAGTTGCAAGGCCACTTGCTGCACTGGATCTCATTCTCAAGTAAGGTGCAGCTCTCACCATGCGATGAGCGACGGAGTTCGTAGCACTTTGAGATCTGTATGGTGGGTGATCCCAAGGTGGATTCGTGCCAAAGAAGATGAATCTTCTTTCGTGCCAAAGATGAAACCCTTTCCCCAATCTGGCAACTCCTTGGTTGCCACGAGGTGCGTCATGAGCTGTGGCTTCATGCTTGTTCTCCAGTTAATTGAGACCACCTAAGAACAATTTTAAGAAAAATCAATTGCTTATCAACAATGCTGGAAACTTCCGATCTGAGACATTACTTTTAAGCCGTGGAGACTTGAAGATCTTTTGGCTTCTTTTGCTTCTGATGTCCTCGACATGTTGGATTGTACAGTTGGAGATTAATTTCTTAATATTTTGTCAATGATTTTGTTTTTTGTTTTTTTTTTTTTGTTTTTTGCTTATTAGCGAATCAAAGTAGGGTCATTATTCTATACTATTAGCTTAAATTATTAAACGGATGGCCAGCCAAATGGTTTAGTTAAACGCAGCTGGGTCATGGTGATCCAGAAGAGAGGCTCATGCTCGTTTTTTTTGGATTTAAAAATTGAAGCAAATTAGATATTTATTGTATCATCCATCTGAGCTAAGTGGGCACGTGAATGGTTTACACGTAGATGCCTAACATTTCATCTGAGATGCGATCTCTCGCTCTCGAGAGTATAAGACACTTGGTATGTCATCCAACAGTTCGTGTTGTGGGTCGGTTCTCCCACCTTTGCTGTCCAACTAGTTATATTGTTTTCGACCATATCCTGATTGTGAAAAGAAGAAAGGTTATTTAGTAAGTGCAATAATTTGCGCAGCACTAGCTTGAAGGTCTCCTAATTATGTTGAGTGCTGGACTAACTATTGGCCTTTCTAACCATGGAGAAATTGAATCTTGCCGGAGTAATGCATGTTATCTCCTATATATACATTAATACTGTAGCCAAGCTTGAACAAGACAGTCTCTCTAATGATGTGCTTTGCTAACTAACACAATAATGGTTCTAATGCTTATCCAGTCTTGGTCTTTACCCTGCCATCCACATATCAAAAAATGTAGAAGATAAACCCGTGCATGCATGCTTGATGCATAATAAAGCTAATCATTTATTTTTTATTGTAATTGTCACTCCAATGTTCTAAAATCCTCAATAGTCCAGAAATTAGGTTGTTATGGTACTATATTGTATCGATGCACGATATATCGACTGGGGTACGTGATAGATAAGGGTGTTTGTGAGCGCATTTGGTGAGGAAGTCCTGTGGTGATGAAGCAATGGGGATGATTAGAGAAACTGCTGAGGCTCAATGGCAGAAACATTGGTTTGAATGAGAGGTCAAGGGTTCCGAGGACGAGAAATTAAATTACAGAAATCAAGACTTGTAGCAGGAGGGATTGGTCCGGATCAGGCATACCAGATAAAATTGTTCCAAATTAATCGGTTGTAAACGGTTTGAATTGAATCTGAATATCGACTCGATTCTAAATTTCTTTGAGGATGGCAGGCCTTGTATCACTCCTTTTGCCCTTTCACAGTCTTATGCTCATCCGAATGATGATGAAAAACGTATGTACTTAAATTATATACCAAGTATTGATCCCTCACATCTTATCCATTATTCCTTCTCCATCTCTACTATCTAGAGAATATTTATCGGTGACGGGTCATGCGAACTGCAACCACCTTTTCTCCTTCCTTATTCTTTTATTTTATGAGTGAAACGATCAATTATTTCTTTTAAAATTATTACAAGCAGACAATCACACTTTTTTAATAAGTATAGTCTAAAAGATTAAAATATAAAGTGTCAGAATTCACCACCAATGTAGTCGATGATAATAATAGAGGCAACCCAATGTTGTTCGTCTATCAATACAATACATATGTCAAATAATTATTATAGAAAAATAATAAAAAAAAAATTAAATATCATAAAGAAGAAGATGAATTTTTAACTACTTCACTTCATGCCTATTCAGATGAGATCTGCTGCACAGATTGTCGACTCAAAAAGAGATAAAACCCCAGCAGCCAGTAGTCTATCATTTGGATTTTGAGCGATATAATCCATGTATCATTTCTATCATCTCTCACAACAAATTTCGAGCGGAGGCTCATCCAGGGCACCCTGGACCGCGGGCACCCTTGAAGCGCAATTTCTCTCCGCGTCTGTACTACCCTGATCCCCGAAGTACGATAACATACAGGTGGGCCCTACAATCCTAACCAAAAGAAAAAAGACACGCGTCCCCGTGTCTGCGCGCTGCTTCGGCGGCAAGCCAGCCAAGTAACATGGGCCCCACATACAATGTCTCCTCCGCCCTAAAAGGCGTGAAGGAACACAGAATTCTTATATTTGTCCGCGGGACATCGTAATTTTACCAGAGCCCGGTGGGGCCTGGGCGGCGCTGCTGATATTCTCGGAGAGCGGCCGATGGCTTGGAGATTCCAAAGCGCCAGAATTCTTTTTTTTTTTTTTTTTTTCCCTTGATGCAATGGGAGGCTGAAACAAAGCGCCAGAATTCAAATCCCAAAGACTACCAGAAAATGGGAGGCAAGAATATTTCATTTCTTTTTCCAGTTTCCTATTCCTTTGATCGTACTATTAGCATCAACTTTCCAATATGGGAACGAATAAAAAAACGACTTTCACCAGGTAATTTGGTTCAAAACTCAATTTTTGGGTTTTTGTCGCTGGCTTTTTTAGTATTTTTTGTGGTCCCTATTTGTTTATTTTTTTATTAAAGGAAAGGTATTGTTATGTTTGAGGTGCCCTGGTGTCCCTTACCTGTTCGTTTTGGATTCGCATTTAGATATCAATATCATATATTGGCATGAATGGAAGAGTTAGAGTCCTTCCGCTTGGACTGATACGCACAAAGCAGTTCCTTATACTTGGCTTTTGTCTCCACATATTGAGGTATTTTTGGATCTTTTTACTTGGTTCTAGCGTTTGAAGAGGGAGGCCCACTTCGTTAACTTCAAATTCTCAGGGCAAATTGGAACTTTTGCAGCTATAAATGGCTGGAAGAGGCTATCTTGTTCTTTTCTGACGTGTATTTATTAAGCGTTGCCGCGATGCCATGTTCAGATAAGAAAAGGCTTCCATTATTATTCTGAACTTGTGCTTTTAACTCGGTGTCTTCTTTTGTTAACTCGCTATCGGGATTGTAAGTCAATTGGTGAGTTTTGATTATCTCCGATCCACCGCTCTTGTTTTGCGTTCATGTTTCACTGTCACGTTTTTTTTTGGTAAATTTCTTGGTCGGGTTATCTTCTTGTTTCAATTAAATCATTCTTCATCTCTATCCATCGCAGGAATAAGTAAAGTGGACTCAAGATTTTTGAGTATTATTCTTATCTTGTGCATGAAGTCTTGTGGAATATGAAGCACACTAGCTCTCCAAATGGAACCTTTGGATCTTGGTGGCGTCGGCTGCTTGCTTCCCTTTTTTGGTGCATGCACGATTTGTCTGGCTTCTGCTTTAAATTTGATGAATAAATTGTAGTTGCTTTTGTACTTGTTCTTCTGAAGTTGTGAAAAGTAGCAGTTGTTTACAAGATCTCTGAGTTTGGATAGTCTCAAATTGTGCTTAAATGGACATCCAAAGGATCGACATCCATCATCGCAAAGATGATCCATTAAACAGCTCTTCTTGTGAACTCCTAAACCCTTCTTGTGGAAATTTCAGTTCTCAGCAGGCATTGAATACAGGGTTTCCTTTCCAGAACACATTGCTGGATTGTAGTCCTCGACAATACGCTGCCAAGTCCTCCGATTTGTCCCTTTATTCCGAGGAAGGCTCACTGCAGCTAGGCTTCATGAATCCTAATCATTCTGCTAACATTGCTTCTAATTGTGTTGGATCAACACCTTCTGCCTTTTATGCTGCTGAACTTTTAATGGGTTTTCCTCCATTGGAGTTCCAATTTGGCACCCCACCATTGCTGTCGAAATGGCCAGGGATTCACTTGGAAGCTTCACCCAATAGACCTTCAGAGTCATGTATCTGTGTTAACACAGGGAAGCGGAGTGATTTTGGTCCCAATTCCAGGGATGCATTAGAGTCGGCCGCGAAATTTCCTCTGCAAGAAAATACAACTTCTAGATTTTCTGATAATACAAACAGATTCCCACGTGGAGATCATCAAGAGATTGAGCTTCAATCATTGTTGCAAAGCAAGCAAAGCAACGGGTATTCCACTTTGGACTCAAGGCACCTATATTCACCTCCAGGGATTCATGATCCTTGTGTAAGTATTTCAATTTTTGGTAGACCTTGTGCAAGTATTTATCTGATAGAAAGATATTGTTACAACTTTTAGAGACGCTTGCTTCTTTGTGCTTGTTAAATTGTTTGACTGTTTTTTGGAGTAAGTTCTTCAATTGTTTGATGGTTTGCTCTTTTATCAAGGTTGGATATAATCTATTGAATGGTTCAGTGGGAAAACCAAGTTCTCAGTCTGCAACCAGGAAACAACTAGCAAAATCTTCGGTGGGTCTCCCTGCTACTCCTACTGGCGCTTCTTCTGGAACATCTGTACCAAATAAAGCACGGATTAGGTGGACGCCGGATCTCCATGAGCGGTTTGTCGAATGCGTTAATCGCCTTGGAGGTGCAGAGAGTAAGTAGTTGAAATATAGTATGTCACTGAGGAGAATGCGGTTTAGTCCATTTCACATATCAAAAGTCGAAATGGATTCTGACATGAACTGGCTTACTGTATGCAGAGGCAACTCCTAAGGGAATTCTGAATCTGATGAATTCAGATGGATTGACCATATACCATGTCAAGAGCCACTTGCAGGTAATTGTGTTAGATATTGATGACTTTTATATTGTTTCAAATTGAAAACTAGGCATTCTAAACTATGTTTATGCAGAAATACAGGATTGCCAAGCACATGCCAGAGTCTTCCGAAGGTAAATTTTTTATCCTGCTTCCTTGGAAGTAGCTTCATATTCATTGAAAAACCTTCTGTTTAAGCAAGAAGATGGTGTTAAAGCCTTTTGTAAATCATATGCAGAGTTAAAAAGATTATAAATCATAGAAATGACAGAGGAATAAACTTTATAAGTGTTACATGAGCTTTTAAAAAAAAAAATATTGCAGGGGTTTATAATGTAAAGTCCTAGGCATCCTACAAATGAATCTGTGGTTCATGTTTATTTATGGAAATTGACATGAACAGCATGGTGTCCTTGCATGAATTCACTTAAACTCTTTTGGTAATAGGTAATTATTGAATTTCATCTTCTTATAGCTAATAAACCACTCACCTACAACTATTTCTCTGCTATCTTTTTTCTAAAGATGTCAGAGGATTATTGTACTTTCTATATGATTAAGTTGGTTGAGAAATTGTTTTGTCCTTCCAGGTTGAAATTTCTACAAGTCATGGATATATGGTGGTATAGTTTGGCCTTGCTTTTGAAATAACTGTGGCCAAATACTGAACATCTTGCATGTTGCAAAGAATATGACATCAATTTCCATGTAATGTTTAGAAACTCCAACTCTATTGTGACTATATAAAGTGTTCAACTCAACCCATGCACGTTGAGGGTTATTTATTTATTTTTTTTAAAAAAATAAAAAAACAAACAGATCAAAAACAAAGAAAAGAAAATGTAGAAACCAATTTAGGAGTTGTTGGTGTTCATTTGTCCTTTTTTTCTTCATTGAGGTGCTTACATGTACATGACAATAAGACCATGCACTTATAACCACTTGTTTTGACAACTTTTTGATGCTCATTGCTAAAAATATGAGATTTTCTAAGAGTTCTGTAAATAGCCTCAGAAAATTACCTGTCACAAGCTTGTCATCTTTGGCTTGTGTTTCTTTTTTGTCCTTTATTTTTTTAGTTACCTCATTGACTGACTTGAGCCTCAGCCAGATCAATGCTTTTCCAGTGATTCATAAAGGAATCTTCACATTTGGCTCTATAGGAAGCCTGTTTTATTGTTCTCGCATTAAGTTTGCTGTCTTGCACTTGCTAATAATTAATTCTAGAAGGAAATGATCCTAAAAGAATCAGCCAAAAATATATCTTGACACCAGTAGTCTATGTATCCCTGAAGACAACAAAGGCTAGCCCATCCATAGGGCTCAAACTTTCATTTGATCTGTCAAGACCAACAGTTATTGCATCTTTACCATTAATTTTAAACTGTTAATATCTTGCTAACCCTGTTCACTTCCAACAAGGTCCAAGTCAATTAGAGTTGAATGAATCAGGTATTGCTCATGTTCGTTCCTTTATGATGTGTAAAGGAAACTTTTAAGACACTATAATTACAAATTCGACAGACTGGAGACAGTCTGTGAGTGTATTCTAAAACTTAATTGTTTGAAAAAAGCAAAGACATTGAATAGGTTAATCAGTATATTTTCACGGTATATTTAGTAAATATAGTCCAGTAAGATTATCACATTTAATCAGTTTCTGGACCTCTCCTGTATCAGGACTGCCTTGGGATTTGGATGTTTGAAAAATATTAATCACTCTTATATGCTTTCAAGTTTCAATAGTAAACATTCATAAAAAAAGATCCAATGCTCGTCTAGGTATTCATTTTCCTTGTTTCTCCACTCGGACAGAACATTTGATCATTAAAAAGAACCTTTTTCATGTACTTTGGCATATAGTTAGCGTGTGAACAACCATAACAAATTCTTCTTTTCCCTTTAACAGTTTTTGTAAATAATTTCCTGTTGTATTTTGATTATATCTCTTAATATTTGCAGGCAAATTTGAGAAAAGAGCCTCTGTAAATGACATGCGACAACTTGATCCAAAAACGTATCTTCTGCTGACATTATTTCTTAAAAATTAGTTAAATAATCAAAACATCATTTTCTTTTCATATCCTGAAAAATATCGTTTTTATCAAATATTTGACCTTTCATTTAGCTCCAACTACTTTAGGAAATTTGAAGTTACCATACTTTTGCAGTGGAATGCAGATCACGGAAGCACTGCAGCTTCAAGTAGATGTTCAAAGGTGTCTTCATGAGCAGCTGGAGGTACATTAATTTTCAGCAATACAGCATGACCTCTTTTTTCTTTTTTTAGTTTATGATTTTGTTTAGATGACAGCATGACTGTTTTTTTCTTATGGTTCTTTTACCAGATTCAACGAGATTTGCAATTGCGAATCGAAGCACAGAGCCGAAAGCTTAAGCAAATGTTTGAGCAGCAACTTAAAGCAAATGCAAACCTCACTGAGTCTCAAAACTTGGAGAACCTGTTTCCAGATGAGCAGCCATTATCTCTTGATGATGATGATGTTCAGATACTAAATGTTGAAGATGGATCTCAAAATACCAACTTTCCATCAAAAATTAGTTAGCTTTAAGATTGTCTCTGGTTGGATGCAATATAAGTTGAAGTTGGAGGTGCGAATCAAAATAACAGTTTTATAACTCAGTGAAATTGATCAGAAGCCTCCTCAAATAGAATTGTAGTTTAAAATAGTTGTCTCCAAGCAGGTTTTCTAAATGAGGAAAAATAGCATGAAAATTTTCGGTAACTTGATCAAATGTCTTATGCTGCAAGAATGACAAGGAGAAATGCCAAAAACAAGATCCGCAAATTGTCTTCGGATAGCAGCATATGGATGCATGTACCTTGCTTATGTAATCTATGTTAATCACTTCAGGATATTGTTATCACATTTTTGGTTGGTTGCGAATTTACTAGACCAAATTTAATAGTCGTCCAAAAGATTCAACAATAATTTTCTTTAATCTGGTTAACCTTTTGTGCTTTTCCAAAGTTTCTCCATTGTACATAAAGGTTAATGAGTGAGAATGTCTTCATAATACTTATCACAGCATCATTCTTCTGTAAGCTAAGCAATTTAATCTCAAAAAAATTGTTTTGCAATATAATTCACCCTCACAAAAACCTAAACTTTTTTGGGACTGGATGATTTGGTCATCTTTGCTGGCGGATAGGTCCACTCCAACAAGTTTTCTTTCTTGTCTGCTAGCAGTATCTTGAGCAAGTCTCCAAGAATTATTTTTAAAAGGTAAGCGTCCAAGATATTGAAGCCAAAGGAATCCAATTTATGTAAGACCTTCCAAAAACTTCAATTAAGGGACTGGATTAATTGGTCCTTCCAAAACTAATATTGCAACTCCAAAACTCATTGATGCTGAACTCAGAATAACAACATGAGTTTGAGGCTATGAGGTTCCTACTGTTGTAAAACAAGGCTAGCTGGGACTTTGGCCTTCCAATACAATTTTTGACATCTTATGGCTTTGAATTATGCTGGCTACTGAAATAGTTATCAGCTAGATGGGATTTAACTTGTTCCAGTTTCTTACCAGGTCCTGCCATATCATAATAAATAAGCCAATGATTCATTTAAAACCTGAGGATTTTCTTCTCCACATTGTAATTGAAACTGACTCCTGGAAACGACTTAAAACGTTTTGGAGAATCGCTTGAGCACTGGAGCAAGTAGTTTGATCATGTAACTAGCATCATCTTTCAAGACAGCATCAAAATTAAGCAACTAAATATATGTTTGCATCTGCCTATAAGCTACTGAAGTCTCAAATGGTCTCAAATGTAGGTGGCATCTTCTTGATGAACAGGTTCACGAGGCCGATCATTTTCCTATGTATAAACCAAATTGCTTTTCTATTTAAGATAACGAGTCTGAGAAATTAGTTTTCAAGGATAACAGAGATCCATGTGAGAATATGAAGTTCCAGACCAAGTATTTCTCTCCTTCTACATTTTGCTTTCTTTGGTACTCTAAGGTAATCTTGACATGATTTTCAACTCATGTATACCAAGAATTACATCTAATCAATGAGAACTGTAAAAGCAACAGCAAATCCAACCCAAGCATTTGCTTTAAGCCCATCACCTCCCTCTTATAAGAAAAGAAATGCTGAAAGCCCTCCCAGTATAGCTACTACCAGATCCAAAACTCTTCTGTCTGGTGCTGCCACCGAACTGTAAGCAATCATCACCGGGAACCGGCACTTCTCGTCGCTTGGATCCTGATCAGTTATCATTGCCAGGTCAGAGAAATCACATTCACCAGCCTTCTGGTTCCTCACCTGGTAGTACATATTGAAAGCATAGGATGCATTCCCACGAAGATCCAAATGATTGCAGCTTGACCCATAGCCGAGGGAAGTGCAATCTGAGAAAGTACAGGCAAAATCCATGCTTCCCGGCAAGCTGGCGAGGTCGGTAGCATCTGGATCAAGAATGCACCATCTTCTCCGCAGGTACTTCACACCATGAGCACTAGCTAGATTCCTATCTTCTTCATGACCTGATAAGTCCAATTCATACTTTGGCTTCCCATCGAACGCGAAGATCCCCCAGTGCCTCTCGAAGCTACCCGGAGCTATGCTCTTGGCATCTTCATCAATAAGACTAAATAAGTAGACATCAATATTGCTTCCCTTTCTTGCTGGGGTCCCCTTGCCGCTCCTCAGATGTTGAAGCAATCCTTGGTTGAACTCTTTTGCCATTTGCGTGTTTGCATTCTTATCTCCATCGGTCGGCCAACCGACTTCACCGACCATGATGGCCATGTCAGGGTAGCCAGCTTTCTTCAAGGACCAGACCAGGGTGTCGAAGTTGGCATCGAAAACATTGGTGTATACTGCATCGCCATCCTTGATGGTCTTGTTGGTGCCTTCAAAGAAAGCGAAGTCCATTGGGAAGTGATCGTCGCCATAGACACTGAGGAATGGGTATATGTTGACAACAAAGGGGGCATCATTTTCTGAGAGGAATTGTATGATTTGGATTGCGAGGTCTCGGATGTCTGAACGGAAGTCACCTGCAGAGGGGATGGGGTTTGATCCTGGAGAGTTGTATATATCTGCATTGAAGGGGACGGTGGCTTTGATACGACCTCCCAATCCAGCATCATTGAGGGCTTTCTGAATGTTCATCAGTGCCGGCAAGGTGAGCTCATCATAGATGCCTTTGTATGTCTGGAGGAAGGGCTCATTGCCCACCGCTACATATCTGCAACGTTTAAATTTTTGGATTGCGCTAGCTTCAAATGTCATCGAATTAAATTGGTAACCATAGAATAGTCTCCATGTCTGGTAGCTGTTGGCAATTAAATGACCGACTGCAAGTCTTACAATTATTACTTCTTCTTCATAACCCAGTGAATTGATAGGAATTTTAGTTTCAGTCGTCAAAATAAGCAACAAATTTTAAAAAAAGAAAAAGAAAAAGAAAAAAGAAATCAGAGAAACAGATAAAACAATTTCGAACTAAGCTCACAACCCGCCAAAGGGATTGACCTAATAAAATTATATATTGAAAATAGTACCTCGCCATCGAAATGGGGGTCCCAAAACAAAAGAAAAACTTTTCAATTAAAACTAATTCTGAAAATTTAGATGAAACGCCTTATAGAATAATCATAAATAAAGCATAAACAGTTCTCGCAAAAAATTTAGCAGTTGCCGTTAATTAGAACAGAAAACCCCGCTCCAGCAAACAACAGAGAAAGCCTAAATCAGATGGAGTACTAGAAGATCCCAATCGAGAAAAAGGGGAAAACCCCAGTAAGTACGCAAAAGTATCCATATTTGAATCGGCTGAAGGCCATTCAAGACACCAAAAAAAGCTCCAGCATTCTAAAATGGTCCAAAAGAAGAGCATCCTTAACCAAACAATGCTAAACGGTAATAGGAACAGAGCGAAAGAAACTCATTTTCCACACGACCCGAAGGAGCTCAATATCTAACTCTAAACAGCGAGAAATGGACGTCGAATTAGAACTCATTGATGATCAAAATCTGAATTTAAACAAAGGAGACCAAAGTCATCTCGGTGGAGAAGAAGTATTCGAGAAAGAATCCAACTTAGAATGCCCCTAACGATATCGATTGAGTTAAAAAAGAGGAACAAAGAAGAACAGAAGAATCCAATGAGGAAGGAGGAGGAGGAGATATAGATAGCATAGGAATCAGGGACGAGACTACCGACCTGATGTTTACGCCGCCTGTGTAATTCCACGACGTGACGTTCTCATCCACCCAATCCACGGCGGCCCGTGGATCGCCGCTCAGCCCCTCAAGCATGTAATTTGGTATCGCGACCATCACCTCGATATCGGTTCCCGCGAGGGCCGTGAGCGTGTCGGCATCAGCTTCGAACAGCTTCACCTTGTCGAACCCGTTGTCGATTAGCATCCTGACCACCATGTCCGATGGGAGCTGGTGAGTCGCCATCTTCCCCCAGTTCACACCGACGCCATCACCCTTGAAGGCCATGCCAATTACTAGTAGAAAGACGAAGACAAAAGAAAATGTTGCTGCCATTTCTCCCTTCCTTCTCCCTAAAGAACCTCCGTTAATGACGTTCTTTTTGTTCCGAGTTTAAGTCTGAGTGAGGATTTATAGTGCGAGAGGTGGAGTTTTAGCTTTTTCTTTTTCCTCTTCCTTCCCTTCTCTCCGTTTTCTTGATTCGTTTAAGTCGTTGATGTGGCGCCAAGTACCTTAGACTAGAAAATGAGAGTAGGCTAAATTCGTTAACCTTAGCTTTCACGCACTCTCCCGTTACCGTCCAAAAGGAGTGCTTTACCGCATTAATATAAATAAAAAAATTATTTATATAAATAATATAAATTTTAATTTTTTTATTAAAATAATATAAAAGAGAAATATCGTTTATAATGGCATTTTTTTTGGTAAAAAATATCATTTATAATAATATTTTTGCCTAATCAGCCATGCACACGTGGCTCAGATGGACAAATGAGCCGGCCAAAAAAAAAATATCATGATGAATGGTGCGCCATTCAGGTTTTTTTTTTTTTTAATTTTTTATGGCTGGGCCACATGGGGATGGAGGGATGTGGGCGGGCTGGTTGGCGAGAGCCGATTTGATGTTAGAGAGGGTGGAGGGAGTTGGTATGGGGGTCAGCTAGACATGGGCATCAAGCCATGCCTGGCTCGGCCCAGGCCCAATGGGCTCGGTACTGTAGTGGGCCGTGCCAAGCACTGCCCATCCCATAAATGGATCGTGCCGGCACAGTACGGTAAGCATAAAACCCCTATCCGATACGATCCTAGACCCGGGAATTGGCGAGCCGGGCCTGGCATGGTCCGTTGGCCCATCAGACCCTTTTTTTTTTGCCTTAACGGGCTGTGCCAGGCACGACCCACAATGGTATGAAACAGGCCGTGCCTGGCCCGGCCCGTAACGGCCCTTAACGGATTATGCCTGGCTCGGCCCATAACGGCCTGAAATGGGCCAGGCTGGCCCATAACGGCTAAAATCAATTTTTTTTATTTTTTAAGGATTAAAATAGCTAGTTTTTTTGTTTTTACCATTTTAACCCCTTCAACAGCCAAAAAATGGTCAGATTGAGGGATATTTTGAAAAAATAAAAATTTGAAATTTTTATAAATAGAGCCTTCATCTTTCATTCTCATCAAACCAATTCTCTCTCTTTTTAATCTTCATACTTCTATTTTTTCTCTCTTCTAGCAATTCTTCTCTCTTTCATTAAATATTTAGTATGTAGCAATTATAGTTTAGCAATTCAAGAGTCATACAAGATGAGGAAGCATCTTTCTTTTGGAGGTCGTAGTTCAAGGGCAGTTCCACAAATCTAGCTCTCTGGCTATCCGACCTCCGGCGTCCCGACCCTCCTTCAATTTTTCAATTTTTCAGTCTCAGCTCCACCTCTTCTTCCTTTTTAGCTCTACAATTTAATTTTCTTTTACTAGTTACTAGTTAGTTTTTATTTTTTTATATTTACTTAGTTTAGATGGCAAGTTATGATGATGAGAGTATAGCCGGCGTCGCTGGGCATGTCGGCATTTCTCTTCCTATTTCGGAGGAGGAAGAAATTCTTCCTGCTCCCTCTGAAGCCCCTTCTGGAGAAGTTGGATCCTCTTCCCATAAGAGGACCAGCACTGTATGGAATGATTTCGATAGAGTTTTGATAGATGGAGCCTATAAGGCAAAATATAAAAAATGTGCCAAATTATATAGTTGTGCCAGTACTGGAGGAACTGACCATTTGAAGAGACATTAAGAGTCTCATAGGATAAGCGATTCTCATCTTCAAAACACTCTTAATACACAAGAGGGTGCTCTTGTTGGAACTTTTGCCTATAATCATGAAAATCAAAGAAAGACACTTATAAAATGGATAGTTAGAGATGAATTACCCTTTAGCTTATGTGAATCTTTCAATTTTAAAGAATCTGTTCAATTAGCTTTACAACCCGCTGATAGAAAAATCAGCAGACGTATATTTAGAAGAGTAGCTATGACAAATTATTTAGCAATGAAGCATGATTTAATTGGTACTCTTTCTGCTTTAAATGCAAAAGTATCATTAACTTCTGATATATGGACTGTATCTGTAGGTAGTATGTATTTTATATCTATTACTGCTCATTACATAGATAATGATTGATAATTAAATAAGCGTATTCTTGTTTTTCATTTTTTTGATTATTTTTATTTTGGCCAATAAATTTTTAATGTTATTTATCAAACTGCAGCTGCATATAGTATTAGTAACAAAATTATATCTGTTACATTTGATAATGCATCTAATAATAATGTAGCTATCCAATTATTGAAAGACTCTTTTCATCTCATTGTTAATGAAAAATTATTTCATATTAGATGTGCATGTCATATTTTGAATCTTTCTATTCAAGCTGGAGTGGATATGGTTCAAGATATAATTATAAAAATTAGAAATGCAGTATTTTTTATTCATGCTTTAAGAGCACGATTGCAAAAATTTATTTTATTATATTTAGACTATAGTAAACATTTTAAAAATTTAAACTTGATGTAGTTACCCATTGAAACTCTACATATATGATGATTCATGATGCATATCCATATAAAAATTTATTAAATATATATATAAATGATCATGGATTAGAATTTATTTTGACTGAAAATGATTGAAAAAAAGAAAAAAAATTTAGAAGATTTTTTAATTAGTTTTTATAATGCTACAAATATTCTTTTTGGTGTTTGTTTTTCAACCTCTTGTATATTTTTATAACAAGCATATATAATTTATGGTCAATTTGTATAATATAGATTTGATGATGTTTTAATGCCTAATATTTATGAAATGGAAAGAAAATAAAATCAGTATTGGGATATGGTATGTCCCATACATAACTTAGCTGCTGTATTTGATCCACGGTTCAAATTAAGTGGCGTACATATTTTACTTGATGAAATTGATAGATATATGAATCATAATTTTGAAGAATCTAAAATTAAGGTAACTCAGCTACTTCATGATATTTTTGTATTATATGATGAAAAGCTTCGTGGATCTAGACAATCCACATCATCTTCACAATCAACTTCTAATACCTCTCGTTCATCATCTATTTTTTCATTTCTTGCACATAGGAGACATTCACATGCATCTTCTTCAACTGCATCTTCTTTATCTTTAAGTAATGAATTAAAATTTTATTTACGAAATGATATATCTTCTACATTAGATGAAAATCAAATAGAAAATCTTGATATGTTGGCCTAGTGGAAGAATGTAAAAAATCAATATCCTATTATGTTTGCAATTGCACGTGATATTTTAGCTGTGCCGATGTCCACAGTAGCATCGAAATTAGCTTTAAGTGTAGGTCGGCGCATTTTGAATGAAAAGAGGAATAGGATGATGGGCGAGATAGTTGAGATGCTACTCTGCTTCAAAGATTAGCTGGATGCGGAGGCGAGACTTCAGGACAAAGAAGGACATGATACCGGATCTAATGATAAGGACGACACAAATACAATAGATAATTAGTAAGATTTATTTTTAATTTTTAATTTTTAAAAATTATATATTTTTACTTTTTATTTGTTGAGGTGAGTCACCTCTATTTTCTTATCAGTTCTCTCTCTTTGTATTCTGGAGGTTAGGCCTAGTCCTCTCCATCTTTTGTATAATTTTGATTTATATTAATAAACTGGTAGGGATTCACACCAAATCCTCCACCATTATAAGATGATTTTTATTTTTATAAATTTTTTTTAATATCTTATATTTTTTATTTATCCATAAATTTAATTTATTTTATAAAAATTATTTTTTAAAATAAAAATTTTAAAGAGACTATAGCATGCCAAATGAGCCGTGCCATGGCATGGTCCATATGGGCTGGCACGCAGGCCGTGCCGGGCCTAGGCGAGTGCCGTGCCATGCTTGGCCTGGTGGGCCGTGCCAGCCCAGGCCCTAGAGGGCTGTGTCGGGCCTAGGCACGTGCCGTGCCGTGCCGTGCTTGGCCCGGCGAGCCGTGCTAGCCCAGGCCCTAGAGGGCTGTGCCGGGCCTGGGCCGCAGGCACCAAACCCCAGCCCAGCCCGGCCCTCTATTTTCGACCGTGCCATGGCACGTCCCACTACAGTGCTAAGCAGGCCATGCTTGGCATGGCCCAGTTCGTACCGAGCCGAGCTAGCCCATGGCGACCCGACCCGGTGCCCACCTCTAGGGCCAGCATGGGCTGGTTGGCGAAGGGGGTTGGCATAGCGGGAGGTGGGGGGGAGGGGACGGGTGGGGACTCGATCGATCAAAGGGTGGCCTGGGCGAGGGCCGGCCAAAGGTTGGGGGCGGTGTGGGGGTGGGGGGGTTGGTGGGCGGAGGGGGCCAGCATACCAAGAGGTGGGGGGAAGGGGGCAGGGGGGTGGTGGTGGTGGGGGCGGAGAGGAGGGAGGGAGGGTGAGGTGGGGGGCACGGGGGACGGACGGGGATCCGACCGCCAAGGGGTGGCGTGGGCTAGTAGGCAGAGAGGGCTGCCCAGGGGGGCCACTCGCACGGGGGTTGTGGTAGTGGACGGAGAGGGCCGGGAGCGTGGCGTGGGCTGATGGGCGAGAGGGCCGACGGGGCAGAGTTTTCCATGGGCGAAGGGGAAGGGGGGTGCATTGACCGACGGGGACCTAGCCGCAAGGGAGGTGGGGAGGGCGTAGGAGGAATTTTATTTATTTATTTATTTATTTATTGATGGAGGTGGAGGGGAGGGATTTTTTTCTCTCTCTTTAAAAATACTTAAAATAAATAAATAAATAAATAAAAAATAAAATATTTAAAAATAATTAATTAGATTTTTAAAATAATGATAAAATATTATTTTTAAAAAAATATGGATGGGCATTGAGTGGCATTAGCATGGAGGAGTCATGGGCGATGCTGGTTGGGGGGGTCTGGGTGTTTGGTGCAAATGTTAGATGTGTGCCCTAGAAGCCAGATTGGCTAATACTTATAATACACTTTTAAAGATAATTTTATAATTTTGACTATAAATTAATAAAAAAATTATTTTCTATCATAGTATGTATTTAAAGTGTATGTGATACATCTTTTGAATTAGTGGTAATGATAATTCATATTTTTAAAGAGTTAAAAATTTAAGACATAAATTTTCATAATTAACTTATAAACTGCTTCTGACCGTAGGATCATCATAAGAATGGTGATTGATCCGGAAGGTTGGTATACGATCGCTTTTTTTGAGTAGATAAGTCTTGAGTCTATGGTGAGGAGATACTGGAGTGAGAGTATAGATACTCGTTAGAGAATGAGGGCACTGAGCGTGACCACCTAGAGCATTCATAAGGAAGTCTACCTTCTCATCGATGACTGGCTCGATGTTGCAGTAGTGTATCTGGTTCTTTGATCTGAGGTGCATCGATAATTCATCTTAAGGGTGTTGTAGTTTGACTACACCATAACTCGGTCTCCTAGCCATTCAGAATCTTGAGGTATATGTTGGCTATAATACGTTCATTGTAGGAATTGGATTTCACCAATAAGAGATCTATCTACCTCAGTAGATGAGGAGTAGCCCTATGATGATCATGAGAATCGAGTCTACAAGCCCATGGCCATGGTAGAGTGAAGATGATAGAAAGAGTTTCTATAAAGAATTTCATATAGGATTCGAATCAAATGATTAATTCATATGACGGATATTGGGTTTGACAAGTTCATCTTAACCCTAATCCTGTCGGGGCTTAAGATAGAAGAACCTAATCACATAGGTAGCTATACCGAGAGATTCACTTTCAGTTTTAATGGGTTGCCACCATATATTGCTAGGTATCACTGGTGGATTTTGGGAGCAATTAGAATGATTTTGATAATCGATTATTCTAATTGTATGAATCAAAAAAGTTCTGATCCATCGAAAAGTGTTTCGATGATGTTGATGATGGAGATCATGACATGTCTCATTACCATACGGAACTGAATCTAACTGGATCACACAAATAAGGGTTTAGGCCTGGATGTCATCAATTGAGCTAATCTTGTTTGATTGATTTGGATTAGATCCAATCAGATTTAAGGTAATCGTGCTAGCACAGGATTGAGCCTGACTTTCTCCTTCTGTAATCTTTCTGATTCATCGCAATCGAGTTAAATTTGATTTGACTCATTTCTGTATCTTGAATGAGTTTATTTTCATCTAACTGGAACAAGTTTAGTTAGATTAATTATGAAAATTAAATTCATTCCTAGTGCAATTGGACTAGGGTCAATAGTTGACCCAATTGAGAGAATTGAGGATCAAATGATCAGAGAATTTTATAAATTTTTTTAGAAATTATTTTACTCTAATTTTTGGATATGTGATAGAAAATGAGTTATACTTTGGGTGTGCAAAATTTCATGATTTTTAAAGATGCCTAGATTAGGTTTCGATAGAGTTTGATTTGGATCAAACTCTTGAGGGAAGAGTCCTAGACACATATGGACTCTTCCTTATCCTTTCATGCCACCACCTTCCAGATGGATTTTTGGTGTCAAAATCAGATAGGATCTAGGGTTTTCATGGAGATCATGTCTAAGAGTCCTAATGGTCGAATTAATAAGGTTTTTGATAAAAAAGGGATTCTTTATGGTGCTATGTCTAGTATAAGAACTCTTCTTATGAAATTATCTCAACGTAATTTATTTTTTCCACACCAAAAGGAGTATTTTCTCTGATATCCACACCCCCTCTATCCTCTCTCTCCCTCTCTTCTACATGCCTAAAAAGTTAGGAATAAATTTGAGTTGAAGGTCCAAGATTTTTGGCACAAGATTCAACATCTACGCGACGATGTTCGTGAGACGAATAAGCTGCCCTCAGAAGTTGTTTTGAAGGCTTTTCAAATTAGATCCGGATCTGATTTTTGGAGGAGAGATTTGCGAGGAGAAGACGTTCAGATCCTGTCCGAGTGGATACCGGTAGAGGCCAGGTGCATGCGTGGCTCCTTTCAGAATCTCAGGAATCAATAAGATCATCGCAGGATAATTAGATCATCAAATCAGGTACTTAAAATTAAATCTGATTTAATTTTATTTTTAATTTTTAATATTAGATCTCTATGATCAGATCTGAGAAATCTCAGATCTCATTAGAATTTTAAATTTTTTTTTAAAAATATTTCTTCAGATCCAATCAGATCTGAACGATCCTATGCCGAAAAAATATGTTTCCTTCAGCAAAGCCATGGACAAAGGATCCATGAATGGTAATGAAGGAGGGTGTAGGTATTCGACATAGGTCCATGAAAGAAGAAGAACAAAATAAAAAAAATATTTTTAAAATAATAATAAATTTTTTAAAAAAAATAATTTAGAAAAAAATATTTAATGTCTGAGAACTCATTCGGCTCTCGAGCGCACTCCTCGACGGAGTTTGAGGATGCTTATTTTTTAAATTATTTTTTAAAATTAATAATAATATTATTATTATTATTATTATTTAGGTTTCTTCCTCCTTTGTGCTCCTCAATGCCCGTATATTTTTTAAAATTATTTTTTTTAAAAATAATATTTATCATTATTTTAAAAATCTAATTAAATATTTTAAATATTTTATTTTATTTTATTTATTTTTATTTTAAAGAATTTTAAAAAAAATTGCTTCTGCATCCCTCGATGTTAGCAAACAAAATAAAAAATAAAAAAAAGAGAAAAGAAAACTCCATCCCCCCCGATGCTCAAGAGCCGAATGAATTTTCTAAACCTTAAATATTATTTTTAAAATTATTTTTTAAAAATAATTTATTATTATTATTTTTAATAAATTTATTATTTTTAAATAATTTATTTATTTTATTTTTTATTTATTTTTTTATTTTTAAATATTTTTAAAGAGAGAAAAAAATTCCTCCCCCTCTAACTTTGTCAGCCCAAAAAAATAATAAAAGAAAGAAAAGGAAAAAACTCCCTCTCGGCGCCCCTCAACACGCCCCCTCGATCGTCGCCCCTCCGGCCCTCTCTGCCCACTATCACAACCCCCCCGTGGGCGGCCCTCCTGCCCCACCCCCCGGCCAGCCTCGTCCGCCCCCCTCCCTCCATCCTAAAAAAAAAAAAGAACCCACCCCTCCGTCCAGCTAGGTCCCCGCCCGCCCCCCCCTCCCCTCCATCTCGAAAAAAAGAAAAACCCACCCCCGACCGGCCCCTCCGTCTTGAAAAAAAAACCCACTCCCTTGCCAGCAGGGTCCTTGCCCATCCCTTGTGCCTCCCTCTGTCCCTCCCCGCCCCTCGCCCCACCCACCCAAGAAAAAAGAGGCACTCCCTCCCTCCCCTCTGCCCCACCTCCTCCCTGCCCCCTCCGGTATGCCGGCCCCTCCACCCACCAATGCCCCTTCCCACCCCCACACCCACACGCCCCTCCCCCAACCTCCGATCGGTCGGGTCCCCGCCCGCCCCCCCGTGCCACCCCGCCTCCCCCTCCCTCCTCCTCTTCGCCCCACCACCCCCCTCCCCCCCACCTCCTGATATGTCGATCCCCTCCGCTCATCTGCCCATACCCGCTCCCATCCCAACCTTCGATCGACCCTCGCCCACCAGCCCGCCCCTTTACATGGCTCAGCTACAAAAAATCAAAAGAAGAAGAAGAAGCGCCGTTTGAAATGGTATTTTTAAAAGTACCATTCATCATATATATATATATATATATATAGCTGGCTCATTTGTCCAATTGGGTCATGTGTGCATGATTGATTAGGCAAAAATGTCATTGTAAATAGCATTTTTCGCTGGAAGAAATATCATTTATAACGACATTTTTCTCTTTTATATTATTTTGATAAAAAAATTAAAATTTATATCATTTACGTAAATAAATTTTTTAGTAAAGCACTCGTCCAGAGAGGAACCTTAAGTTGGTCAGGATTCGCCGCCCGATCCATTGGCCCCATACTCTATCAAGGCTTTATCGAAGCCAATCCTTGCGGTTAGCCTCCATTAACAAAACTAGAAAGGCTCCCGCAAAGGAAAAGGAGGGGACGAATGAAGGTGGATTGTGGTTTTCCAACTAGGTCGCTACGTGGGGAGCATGTTGCTTTGGTTTATCCTTGGCTTTCCCAGTTCCAATGATCTGCTTTTTTGCCTCAAGCTCTCTGTTGATGCATATCCTCTTGTGCGTGCCAAGGTGGGTGTGGTCGCCATAGCTAAGCAAAGTGCATGAAAAAAAAAAAAAAAAAAAGGAAAGAAGATTGACCTGTCTTCCATGGTCTAGCTCTTTTTTTTGGTTCCCATCTTTTGGCCTGGCTTCTCTAATCCATCTCCCTATAATATGTTCATGAGTTTTGGTCCAAAGTAGAAATACTTCCGAGTCCTGACCTCAGCGGATGCCGTATTCTGTGAGGCATTAGTTACCTTTGTTTCCCATGTTATTACATTGGTGTACTGTGCAACAGTAAAATCGGCATTGTGGATTAGTTAATTTAGCTTGGCCCCAGGCCAGTTGGACTTTTGTGGTTCTTTACTACAGCAAAATTCTACTTCTTTTCTACCTACCGTTGAAGAAGGTATTCTCCGTAAGTTTTGCGCATGCTGCTTTATGTAGGTGCAATTTAAATGACATCTTTATTTACTTCTATGGGCTTATTTCATTCTTGTGACATTGCCATGCTCCCATCTTTTGATGGTAGAAGACATGTATTTTAGATTTTCTTGGTGATATTTTTGACATACTTTGCGGCCTTTTGGTTTAGCATAGATTCAGGCATAAATGTTCTAGACAATATATCCATCTTTTGATTGGAATCAACTTGAAAATTTATTATCCTATTACTTTCAGAAGTGTTTTGCAGTCTTACTGTGTAGACTTTGTTGTTGCCATCTGCTAGATTTTTGGATGTTATGTATACCTTTTTGTACATCACCAGACGATACTCCCGTCCATTCTTCTCATGTCATGGACTCCAGCATTCAATGTCCATGCAATCTTCTTGTGTTGATTCTTCTCATTGACTGATGTCACGCACCTTTTATCTTCCAGATGCAGTGATGCACCCAACCAACTAGTTCACCGCCACACCAATGAGTGACTGTTGTCCTCATCACCTTTCCCTTTGTCCCGTTACGATCTCTGTCTGTTTTGTTAGAGTTTTTTTTTTTTTTAATTTTCAAAATAACTTTTCGTTTCTCTTCTTATCCATTTGGAAGTCATTGTTTTGAAACTTTAGCCACTTGGTTTAAGAGACACTTCATTTCTTTGCTTTTTTATCCGTTGAGAGAAGTTTGTTTTTTTAATGCTATGTTTTTTCAACGAAGAGGCACTTCTTTTATGATGTACTCCGATGGAATTGAATAACTCTTCCTTTCTTTTTTTTCCTACGGTCATACTTATTCTTTTTTACAACTCTCTCATTTACAAATGAGCAAGTATTGGTATTTTATACTTTTTGGGGTGTAGCCTAATGTGTAGAAGTGTGTAGACTTTCTATTATGAAAATAATAATTTCTACAAAACCATCTGCATGGTAGAAAATAATTAAGTATATAAGTATCTTAAGTGATATGTCTAGCCCAATTTATTTTTGTTTTTTGCTGACTTTTCCTTGAATTTGATATGTGAAGTGAAGTCCCCAACATGCTTATCTTGAGATGTTGAAAAAATTTGATGGTTTGGAGTTTTGGTGGAAGAAGATTGATAGTTCTTAGGTGTTTTGTCTGTTATGTCTTTGATGATGCTTGGCTACCGTCGTCAGTAAAATAGATCGGCAATATGAGATTCCAACTTTATAAATCAAGCTGGGTTCTAACTTCATGTGGATGTACTCTTGGACTTGGTTACAACCAGTAAACAAAGAAATTATTCCCACTCTACCCACCAAGAACATCCAGATAGTGTTCTTGGGTAGGAATTGCTGGATTTCTTGGACCGACTCTGGATTATCACTTAACTCCTACCATACGGGGATTTGGCAAAATGCCTACTATTAATTTCCAGATTTCTTTACCAAGGCTGATGCATTCCCTCTTATAGGCTTCAACAGTTATATTCTAACAAAATAGTGAAATGACTTATGGTAAATCTCCTTGATATACTTTTTCTTTAGGCCATCCATATAGAAGACAAACTTTAAGATCCAATATCACACTAAATGATATCAATATAGTGTCTTTGTTTTTTTGATGGCTTACTTTATTTGATTTTGTGAGGTGCCTAATTCATCTACTTGTGAACCTTGTTTAGGATTTTTAAGTTGCACCCTTGTCCAAATGAAGAAGGTTCTAGCTAGGTATCAAAACTTGGGAGGTGTTTCTGAAGTGGATCAGGGTAGGGTAAGATGAAGTTTAGGCTTTGTAGATGTTCATGCATGGTTCTTTCGGATGGATGGTCAATTACTGAACCACTATAATTAACAAAAAAAGAAAAGAACTGCGACCTGTTTGGTTTCATCAGTACATATTTGTGACTAACTTGGCAAGTTGCATGAGGAAGAGGGTGAGGTCTGACACAGCATAGGCTCTTGGACATGTGCTGGGATGAATTCGAGATGTGATTTTTGATGGTTTGACCATGTACAAATTTGTATGTGATCCGTGTTTGATACATGCAAGAGCTTGCGCTGTGACCTGCTTCCCTTTTTTTGGATCCAAGCACAGCCTGTTGGGGTCAAAATATCAATTTTTGCGCTTGAGATTCCAAAAGAACAACTTGAACAAGCTATGGGAGGAGTCAAAATATTTTAAACTATGGGAAGGCAGGTCGGATCAGATATGATCCGGATGGTACAAGACAGGTAAAAAATCTGCGGATCCAAATCTGATGTATTTATTAAATGTATTAAAAATTTGGATTAGAACCTAACTATTTTATTAAATAGATAATTCCAGTTGATCTACAAGAGATTGAATCAGGTTAAACACTACCTCTCCTATTTTCCATCAACGTAATAGTATTTATTTTAGTCATTTTGTCTGGAAAGGAGAAGGGCATTCTAGGATATCTCCATGGTAGAATGGAGATGACATGAAAAGTGTGACATGGCATTCCAAGGCATGTCAAGCTATTCTTCTAGGACATCTAATGGCATGGCCACAGAGAGAGGGAGGTTGGCACCGCGGACTCAGGCTGCAGTGTGGCCCTGTGGGGTTCGGTTGATGGGCCTGGCCGCAGCATTTGGGCTAATGTATGAATGTAAGTGAGCCGAGTTATCTTAGTCCGCTTAATCTCTCTCAATCCCTTGTGTGCCGTGAGGTCCTTTCCAAACGGGGTCTCAGCGAGAAGGAAATCCTAATCGTCGCCTTGACAGATCTCGTTTTAATAGCCGTCTGTTTTAATATTTAATACACGACAAGGAATGAAAGTAAACAGGTTTAATATGGCAGTCAACGTTGTAACATCATCAAGGTTTTGATGCTGGCAAATGGTTGTCCAACCTACCCCAGATGCTAATTAACGACCGTTATAATGGTCATCAACGGCTATTCTTAAATTCAATGCGCTGATGAGAAGGACGACCGTATTATCGTTTTACACGACCATCACCGTATTCATACTTGGTCCCGTGCGATCCATTCACGTGTGGAGCATCACGCCGACCTCCAGGTCAACGCATAAAAACGCCTTTCAACGCGACATCGTATCCCATTGTAGCGTATAAAACTCTCCTCCCGCTTCCACGGTCCCCCCCATGCCCCGACGCCCATCCTTCTCGAGTGAGCCATCTCCCTCCTTCCCGCTTTCGAAACCGGAGGCGGACGGGTTTCTTTTCTTCTTCCTTCTCCTCGAACCTCCAATCTCATTCACGACCAAACTGATCGGTTCCCTCCGTCCGCCGGATAGGAATCACTGTCGTCGTAAGCATACGAAGGTCCTCTTCTTTTCTTTGCGGTATGACTTCTTGGCCTTCTCCTCTGATCGTTCTTGGTGCTTCTTTAGATCTATCGCAAGAAAATATCCTCCTCAGTATCAGTGCTTTCCTTCTTCTTGGATCGTTCTTTTATGCCTTTGGAGATCGTTCTTGAGATGATTTTCAAGAAAATTTAGGTCTTCGGCTTAGGATTTCGGCATGTTCTTTTATCGTTTTTATTTCCCTCTACATCCATAGCTTTACTAGAGAAGTTGACGAGCTCTAGGTATAGTTGGTCCGTAGGCGATCAAGGCTTTTTTTGAGAGTTTTAAGTGTTTTCTAGATGAACTATTTTGAAAGATATCTTTGTGATAGCTTATTTCGAATGGGGTGTCTTGACTCTTGATGGTTTCTCGAACCCGCCTGCAGCTATTTCTAGGGTTTCTCCCTGTGTGATTTTTATCTGCTTTTGATTGATACCCAATTAGGGTTTTCTGCAGCAAATGCTTAACCTGATTTAACATCTAGGTGTAAGATTTAGTGTTGCAAGAAACCATTTGTTTTATATTCTTGATAACTTTTTGGATTGTGCAGTTATTGGAACGTTGCTTTATTGCTTTGATCGCTGATCTAGTGTTATCACTAATTGTTGATCTGTTAATGAAGTTTTGTTTTCTGGGGATCACATATGCAGAAATACACATGGCCTCTCGATTTTATGCATGCTCGTGTTAGTGTCAGTTTGTTTGTAGGACTAGTGGTCCTAGAACGTCTGATATTGTGTCAATTTTTGGCTGATATTGTGAAATATTGTGTTGTTTGTGTTTCTTTAATCATCCGATCTTTTTCGCAACCGCATTTTTGGTCATCATAAATTGTTATTATGTTTTGTCATCCTCTAACTTTTAATCTTTCACATCATTTGATCTTCAACCAACTTGGCCTCCATGATATTCTGTATCAAATGATAGAAGCTAGACTGCTTATGTGTTTTAACAAAAATGATAAGAAACAATGGAGCTCCTCAGTCAAAGCCTAGCCGACATTGTTGTTGTCTGATGTTAAGTCACAGTCAACGAGTTTTCAAGTAAAATTTAGATATCAGTATTTGGACTGCTTTCAGCCATTCAATAGTAGTGTCCATATTTAGCAGTTAAATTACAACTCACCCACAGCTATCTTAAATTTGATTTCATTCAGACAGGTAAAATTTAGATCAGTATTAGACATCTCAATCTTCTATGTGTTTCTTCTAATTTCTTGCATTAGCTTGTGATATTGAGGGCAGTGAAAGTCAGAGACAAAGTGGCCGAAGGAGGAGATTGAGGGCATGGTAGACAAACGCCCGGATTGACTCAAAGATAGCAGAAAAGAAGCAGAGGAAGCACTCCACATTGGAGAAAGGATTTTCTACCCTTTCACAGGTCATCATTTCTAAGATACCCAAAGAATGTTTATGCAACCGATTCTATACACTTAATATGCATGTATTTGGATAATTTCTGCGATGGGTCTTTTTTACATTGCTGAGGTATTATTCGTTTGTATATAGTCTAAGTTATCTAATGTGGTATGTAATGTTTAGATATTGAAGTAGGCATTCATATGAGACTCATAATCCTATGTTGATGCCCACATAAATTTTTCCAGTACCTTTCTACATCTCACCCCACTGCATGTGTAATGTTATTTGTAAGCTTAATTAAAAAATATGAAATACTGTTGGCAGTGATTGACCTGCAAACATCTAGGAAGCAGATCATACTATTGTCTAGGTAGTTGGCTTTTTTTTATGTGGAGCAATACCCAGGATTTGAATTCTGGACCTCCTGAAGGCCAAGCCCTTAGGTGTGAGGTGCCAACCAACTGCGGTAACAGTTGTTGAGCCATTCCTCCTCTTGCCCTTGGTTGGGAGAACTCTGATCGGTTAACGATTGCTGTTGGATCTTCAATTGTTTGAGCTAGACATATCCTGTAGACATTTTTGGGACCCCCCCCCCCCCCTCAGTTTCTAATAAAGTTGGTTTGAGACAGGCCAATTTTTTGGTCTACAATTGAAATTTAGTGGTTCTATATATTCTTAAACATTTAATTGAGCTGGCCAAAACCAATTTATGCGGTCGAGACTCAACTTAGATTAGTTTATAGGGATGGCAAATCGATCCAGAGATCCCTCATTGCAATTCTTTTCCATCAATTGGATATATTTGCATTGCTGTATAGATTATTAGAGATTATTCAATTTTAATAACATTGAAAGATCCCTAGGTACGATACTTGGCATATAAGGCTTTATAAAGCTGATTTTTAATATTTGGGACAAGGCTAGATTGGTGGTGGTTGTGGTAACCCATTAAGGGGAGCAAACAAATGAAAATAATTAGTAACTAAGTAGCAAAAAAATAACACTAATAGCAATCAAAAATTAGTGGCTGTTAATCTAGGAGAAGCAAGTGTAAATGAAGCATGAGTGGGTGTTTTGAAGAAATTGAATGGTTTCAATTAAAGGGTAGGAAAATCAAATAACTACTAATTGGTCAAAAAAAATCCCATTTAGATCAATTAGATAAATCCCAATAAATCAGGAAAAAAAAAAAAAAAAAAAACTTGCATGCATGTACACATGCATAATGGACAACAATGTTTTAAATACCAGTACTTAATCCCACACCATGGAATGGTATGGGATTATCACTGACAATACGTGCCAAAGCAATAGCTTAAAAAATGAAAAACCATTGGTACACATCATTATGGTTGGTAGCTTGGTACGGTATTGTAGATACATGCTAATATATGTTAGTATTGACCAGTTCATGCTAGTACATGAGGTTTCAGCATCCTGCACTCATACCATTGCTGATGCCATATCAGAATGTTATGGAAACAATTGGAGTGTCTCATTCCAGCAGTTTTTGAAACTATGATGAAAAAGTACTTGCTGACTATTAATTTTTTGCCCTTTTCAAGCGAAAATCACCTAACAGGTGTCCAAGCATGAGGAGGAAATAAGGGATTTGCTTGGTGTTCTGATCCAGAGAGAGAAAGAAGCAATTTCCTTAATCCACTCAACCCAGACCTCTCAAAGAGAATTATAAAAGATGGAAGAATTGTGAAATTAGGGTTCCATATCCCCTATTCTTTCATTAAGGATAACAAAATGGAGTCACAATGCCTCCATTTTACTACTTGGGAATTCATGCCGAATTCCTCTTCCCGTTTGAAGATGTTGTGCCTTTCCTAAAATAGCCATTACTAGTGGAAATAATAATCAAAAAGTTAAAAATCCTCCTGGACCATTGATGCCAACTCCTACGTCAATTTTTCCTTCAGTCATTTTGCCTCATTCTTCCCAAATTATGAGTTATGACCAGTCAAGTATATTTGTAAAAGCAAACCTTTACTAGCCTTTTATAAGGCTAGATGTCGTCATAGGCTCCCAACCCTATTGCCACAGATGTTGCATCTTTTAGGGGTGGATGGTGGTCCATAGTAGGTGTAGTGATTCCCTTGGATCGTGTTCTGTTTCATTTTTTTCAGAAAGTGGAGGCTTTGGATCTTCATCTCTACCTAAGATAGCCTATAGAAAGTAGAAAGCTCTCATGATGTCAATGGTTAACTCGGCATGCAAGGAATGTGAATTTGTTAGAGCACCAATAATTCATGAAAGCTTCTAGTTTGTGAGGAGTAATTCACCTAGAAAACAGACTCCAATTGCTTGGGGCAATTCATGTTACCACTATGCAAATCAAAATTCCTTCTCTTAAGTCAGATAAATTGAATAATAACCTCTAATTAATATGATTGCCAATATATACCAAAGGAACAAAGGAATAATCCCAACATTGCACTAAAAATCAAAATCATGAGTAAACATATTATTTGTGAGTTAGCTGAAATGGACTAGTTTCAGCAAAACTTAGTGGAACCTTGATCATTGATATTCTGGCTATGGTCACCTATTTCTGATATCCCTGTAATAAGGATGACGTGTGCATCACATTGCAACGGTTGGATAGACTAATAAAGTTCAACAATTATCATGGCAATCTTGAACGACCACATTGATTAGGGTATATTATGGTATCATGTCACTTTGTGTTTGTCTGCTCTATCATCTTTATTTGTGAGTCATCTTTTCACCAGGCCTCTGCTTGATACTCATCTATAATATATGTAAATGGCTAGTAATTTCTGTCCAGAAAAAATACAATATTTGACTTTTTTTTTGAGTTAATCCTGGCCATGTGAATATAAGCTATGAGAAACTCTCTCCTAATTTTATGATAATTTTATATGGCCATCAAAATATTGGAGACATGCTCAGTTTAATAATATATTTCTAACTATGTGACTGCTGTGCTCCGCTAGTAGGTCATGATCCAACAATTTTTTTATGAGAAAGGATTAGGGCTGTGCCCTTCCTGGTCTGATTAGTTCTTTCTTTCTCTTTCTTTCTTTTTTTCTTTTTTCTTTTTTCGGTGTGTCTGTGTTGGAGGGTGGTGGGGGGTGGGGGGAGGGTAAGCAGTCCTATAAGTTTAAAGATGCAGGCATAGCCATTCTGCATATGTGATGGAATATCTACATAGAATCAAGTTTGCCTTTACTAATAGAATCCTGGTTATATATGGGTTGTTTATATTGGAGATTCTCATTCCACTGGACCTACACTCCCTTTCACATATCTCAAGCGGCCAACACCTCGGTTTGATTTGATGTTTGTGTTCTGTTCCTATTCTTAGTTATTGTTAGTCCGTCTCTCTTATTTGATACTTCCCTTTCCTGTTTTATTTCTTTGCTTAGTACATGTGTACATGAATCGATAATTTAACATCTTGATTCTTTGTTTATTGATCTATTGGTATATGATTATTTTATTTTGATCTTTTGTGTTATTCATCATTATACATATCAATAATTTTATAAGATTTAACTGCTTGTGACAAGTTTTTTCTTGAAATATCCCAGCATGAAGTAAAAGCAGGTATTGACCCATGGAATATCCCAGCTATGTTGAGGTAAGAGAACTCATAAGGCAGAGTATTGGACAGACCCCAAATTCTTTATATATATATATATATATATATATATATATTCCCCCTAAAGCCAGGTACACATTAACATAGGGCGGGTAAGTTTCTGTGATCTTAACCTTTTCAATGATTATCTCATTACGTATTTTCTTCCTATTTATTTCTGTTTATTTACGATTTTAGTTTTCATTATAATATGATTTGGGATTTTATGATGTTACAGTTTTTGCTTTGAAAAGTTCAAGTCCAGTACTTGACCTTATAGGGTGGAAGACTTCCATGTTACAGTTTCCCTCTACACGTGCATTTGCACGCTTTAAATAACACACTGAGTAATTTTCTGTCAAAAAAGAATCCGAGCCTTTGGATATTTCTAGTTCAATACCGACCATCCAAACCTTATTTAATTGTGCGACCATGCAATTCCTTGCTACATGGAAGCCCCATCCATCGTGCACATGCTCCGAGATTTGCCCTGGTTCACTTGGACCTGGTGCATGCAATAATTTCTCCTCCTGATGATGTCAAACGAACGAAAGGTACTTTGTGTTTTACGTAGAGAGTGCACTTGATTTGTTATTATGTGGATGATTCAACTTCCAGTTTAGGAACGGTGATGATGACGATGTGGATGAATCAAAGGGAATAACATGCCTATTTTAGTAAGAAATCAAAGCATGTTCCTTAACTTCCAAATAACAAATAAAAAAGGAAAAAGGAGAATCCTGAACACTTGAACGTGAAATCCATGGAAAAACAAAACATATTGCAAATCCAGTGTCCAGCTGCAAGATTCAAGAGTACATCAGAATTCTTTATCAATTTCTCCTTAATAAATAATCCCTAAAACAATTTCTGCATTTTTTTTTTTTACAAACACTGTATATGATAGTTACTGAAAACCATCACACTGGATGACTATTGAAAAGAAAAAACTGCTAAGGATGACCTCTTCATAAATTTAAAATTTTAATCTTTTTTTTTTTTTTTTAATTTTTTAATTTGTTATTAGTTAAACATAAGTTTTTGTGGCCTTTTGACTTAAGAGTGTATGGTCATGACCATCTAAATTTCAGATCTGGTTGATTCGATATGATTTACCTATGAATTTTTCCAATATTACTTATTGCTGGTAGAGACCATTTTGCTACTTCTGATCATGCTGCACAGTGCCAATAATTGTACCATATAGCTGCCCTTAATCCTTGTATATAGGTTGAGCTCATCGAAATGGCCAATTACATTGAAATCCAGTGGACAGTATATGCCTACATGCTGAAACTAAGATATAGTGCTGAATTTCCAAGTTAACTTGTGAGGTTGGTTGGTTTTCAAAGCCAGTTGGATCGGATCATTCATGCCTCCTTCCAAAGCACGCAAGGTCTAGTTCCCTTGTGAATGTGTATATTTGCATATATGTTTACTAGTCTTTGATCAGATGGTGCTGGCTGCTTTCTGACATATAGATATCCTACTGATCTGTGAATCAATTAATCACGTCCCTTATCTGAATTTTGCATTTGAACCCTGATATTCACCATATGACTTGATCCAACTTCTGCCTTATATTGCCGACCATATGACTTGACCCAACTTCTGCCTTGATATTGCTAACGATATGACTTGACCCGACTTCATATATGTGGAGTCACGAATACTTTTGGGCATAACCAATATGCAATTGAAGTTGTCTTAATCTATTGTCATAGAAAATAAATAGGCTACTCATGATCCCCAAGTGTTTTTTATGTTAGGTAATGTGGGTCATTTTTTTTATCCATGCATGCCCATTATTCTTTATGTTACATGTTATTAATCCCAATAACATTTGTAGCCAATCCCTTTTTATGGTGGAGCATTAGCATGTTATTATTCTATGCAAGAGTTAGTTCGGTATGGTAATGATACGCATTGTACTGAGCTTGGGTATAACAAAGATGAAAGATCAGGAAAAGATGACAGGGAAGAGGGAGAAACTCTAATCCTGATCCTAGAAGGAGAACCGAAGAAGAGAGAGAAAGGGGGGGGAGGGAGAGATATCAGCATTGGCATTAGTTGAGCATTGGCATCGATCAACGAAGAACTCCAAGAGAAAGAGATTGCTTAGCAAAAGAGAGAGAATCAAGAGGGAGGGAGAGCCGAAGAGAAGCTTTAAAAGGTTGCTCGATAGGATTTAAAATGGGCTCGAGCCGACTCAATTTTAGGTCTGGCTACTAGCTAGGCCCCAAAGATTTCAAGTTGGGTTTGGGCTTAAATATAGAGCCTATTTATTTTTTGGGCCAAGCTCGGATATATCATTAGCCTAGCTTGAGCTCGGCTCGAGCCCAAGCCCATATGAGACTTTAAACAAAGCTCAAATTCAGGACCGAATAAATCTTAAACCCTGCATCATCTTTAAATCTTTGTGCTCACAATTGCTGAATATTGATGTTTTCAAGCCTTTGAGAATTTTCTAAAGGTATAATAGTTAGATGTGATTCAAGATATCTTAGAATGATCAGAATTTTGAATTATCAATGAGAAAGCTATTTGTGATTTAATGGACTGCATTCCACTCCACAAATTCAGGCCAGCGCAATCCGATTTGGGTTAGGCTCAGGCTGGGCTTGGGCCTGGGTTTTCCAAAATTTTTGGGCCTAAGCCCAACCCATTTCTAGCCTTATTGCTCAATGGTTTTATATAAAAAGGAAAAAAGGGACATGATCGAGCTGAATGGCTGAACCGTGTCAGTTAGGATGGTTCGGTGATCATTTATTCTATGTTACATTACTTTATGTAGTGGTTATTTGTTTCTATTCCTCTTATAGTCTAAGGTTCATGCAACTTTTCTAACATCTTAAGTGTTTTGACCTTTTTGGTGGAGTGGCATGCATAGACTAAATGACTCCCAGTATGATTGATTTCTAATGCTAAGAGGTGTTGAAGTCGCATTGAAAATAGAAGAATGTGGAGGATGTCCATAGATCCAATTGTTAGGGATGGCAGTTGTATAGGATCAAGTCAGATGTGGGCCAAGTTAGAAAATCGCAAACTTAAACCTAGCCTATTTCTTGCATAGGACATGATTTAAAATCTAAACTTGTATATTTAATAAGCAGGTAACCTTATCCGACCTACCTAACCTACTTATTAAATAGGTCAGATCGGTCGGTCAGGCTAATAGTAGACCTGTTTAGCCCACTACATCTAATGTATCACCTAATATATTGCATCTGGCTCCTAATATACTAAAACATGATTTAGAGTAATAAAAAGAAAAAATAAAAGCCTCGACTTACCTGGTTCCTGAAGCTGGATGGATCAAAGCCAATTAGCCATGGAGCCCATCTAGCTTCGGTCGAAATGGAGGTTGGCATCAACGGGATTAACTCCTCCATCATGAGCCCATCCATCACTGCCTTCTTGCTACTTTCAATCTTCATCCTAATGCTCGCCATATCTGCAATTAAGATGACCACCACCAACCTATGTCACCACCCTTTTCTAGGAATAAAACCAAAAAAAGGGGATGAAAGAGGAGAAAAGTAGATCGTGGTGCAACTCTAGGTCAACATGTCGGAGGAGCTGAGGAGGTGATAGAGGAGGGGATGTGGAGGGGGAGGAGAGAGAGAGAGCCAGTGGCAGAAGGCAAAAGCGAATAAATAGATAGTAGGCTTGGAAAGAGAGCAACCCCAATGTCTCCAGGTTCATCTCCTCCACCATCATTGGAACCTACCACTCAAGGAATACTCGTATTTCTCGTTCTCTTTCTCCTCGCCTGCAATGACTTCCTCCTTTGACTATGCCCATCTCTCTGATCAAATGATTGAGGCACATGGCAACTACTACTATGGCCACCAAGCAGCACCATCAATGGCCGAGGTTCGGTAGAGCTAAGGGCATTGGAGAGATTTTGGTGATCCATAGAGGCCACACCGTGCGGTCCATTAGGTGTGAGGACCGGCATAGCAAGGTGTGCATCATCAAGGACCCCCCAAGATCACTATGTCCGTCTCTCCGCTCAAACCGCTAAGGACCACCTTGGCTATGACCATCCAGCAAGATTGTTGATTGCTTCATTAAGAATGCCAAGGCCATCATTGATGAGCTCGTCGAGCTCCCCACTTGGCATCCCACCTCCTATGTTTTTCCCTCTACCTCCAAACCTCCTTCTGCCTAGAATCCTCAACACGAATTAGCTTGGTTGAGAAACCCTAACTCTAAAGACTCGAAAAGGTGAAGAAGTAAAGGACTCTTTAGAAGGCTAAGTAGATATGATCGAGCGAACAAATAGGTAGTGAGGCAAGAGTGGTCAGGTTTGGGCACAAGTGCATGTCATGGGTTCAAACCCGATCCAGCTGACATGATTAATGTTAAATAGTTTAAATGAGTCAAATGGGTTATGTTGCTAGAATCTGAACCCGACTTGTTTAACAAATGGGTCAAAACATATTGACCTATTTACCATCTGAACCTGTTCAGCCCAAACTCAAATCTATTTGTTGCAATCCGGATACAGTTTGGTTTATGGGTTGGATGAATTTGCTGGTCCTACCAATTATGGCGAGGTAGAAATTCCACTACGGCATGTACAACATGAGATATCGGAGCCTAAACTTTGGCAACGGCAAATCCGCGCATCAATCAGCTTCAAATGAAGATGGATGGTTGTTAGAGGACGTGGCGGGGCAGGTCTCTCTCTTCTCCAAGTGTGAATCACCATCTTGGTAAGCCACTCCTAGGAATCCACCAAAAGATTGGAGAGAGAGAATAAGAGAGTAGATAATTCACCAAGTTAATAACTCAATTACTTGAGGACGCCCAGGATTGAAGCCCCATAGAGGTACTTATGGTATAATAGACACCTTAGGAACTCTTTCCAAGTTGGGCTTTCTCCAAGTGTAATATAATTCTAACTATTAAAATTTCGTAATAACATTTGAATTTCTCAAAAGGAAAGTTTATCAACATCAAAGCAACCTAAAGTTTATTGGCATAAAATTTCCTAGATAAATAATTGGTGCCCCATGCGGGGCAGTGCTCGATGTGGGACAGCATACAATGTGGGACTAAAACCCACGCACCCACGGCCACCAAGTGAACCCTAGATTCTCTGGCGTCAATTTCCTTATGTACAAATAATTTTATAAGGCCTTGGCTGATATTTTCTTGTGCAGTCCTGACATCCCAATTTCTTAATATTGCAATGCTGATTGTCACATTTGAAAATTTCATTGCGGAATGCCCGATCTTGAAGGGCATCGGCCCTGAGGAGGCAATTCCCGTAGGGTTTGACAAAGCTTATAACAATAGGAAAAGGTGGACTACAGCATTTAACTCTTATTTATCCAGCTCATTCATGCGCACTGGATTAAGAGTTCAGGAGGCATATGCTGCTGGCCCGGTGGAGTGGAGATCGATTCAGCGTTTGACTGGAAATGAGAAGCACTAACAATTGTTGCTCTTGGATAAGCTTAACCCGAGTCTGTCATGTATCGGTGGTCTTTCTTTGAAACACTTGCCTGTTTTGTGGGAATTGTAGATTGGACCCGTGACTGCTAACCAAATACACCTTGAATTGGAGTTTGTTCAGAGATTGAGCACCGTCTCTTTTCCAATTCTTGACCAAATCTAGTTAGACTTGATCCGGACCTTCATCTAATGGCCAAGTTCAATTGATGCTCAGACCTGAAAACAATTTAATGGTGAGTCCGGTGATAGCCATTCACTTGCACCTAAAATTCCTGGAATATATCTATCATCTTTCTGATCACACTGCAGTGTGCTTGATTCTAATAGCGGTCATCTTTCCAATCACACTTGATTCTAAAAGTGATTCATCTTTCCAATCATGTATAGTTTAGTACTGATTTATTTTGGTCATGCATCGCACTTATGGTTTCTAATGTCGTGTTTGACCACACTAGTTGGTAAACAATGAATTTAACCGTAAGGAATTAAAGATGGAGTTGTTTCTATTCCAACCACCAGTGCTAACACGAGATGGTTGCAATATTTTTTGGGCATATTTCTTGCTTGCCTGAAATCCCAACAGTTGTTAGTGATCACGCGTGCATTGGATCGAATGGACAAACAAAAAAGTTTCCATCTGCCTAGGTGTATACCGTCACAGTCCCTGCCGTTTCTACCACATCATCATAACCATTACATCAATATTGTAGGTATCATATCCATGCTATTTTTCCCAGTAATGATTTTGATCTTGACTGAAATCTCGACCATGATTACATTTTACAAAAGTAATGGAGCAGTAAAACAAACCAATAAAATACAATTAGACCCATGTTATCTCACTTAATGTATAAGCTGATATGTCTTGCAACGTTGACCAAATTATTTCAGCTCGCATGATTGACCAAAGTAGCGAAAGCCTTGGTTCTACTCATGATTATTATCGTTGCCACCAGAGCTTCCACGATGATTCGACTTTGTTAGCACCATGGCCATCATGGTCCCAACAACCTCCCCTGTAGTCGCCACCAACGTCACCTTTACACCATCACTGCAATCCATGGTGCTGCTAATGCTATCCAACATAGATGTTTTACCGGCCATCATTTTCATGCATTCCACATTCATCTATTTTAATTTTAAAAGGTGGTCCTGGTCGTGTAAACATCCTACTGGTATGCTGGCGTTGTTCGACAAACAACACCAGAATGGGCCTTCTGCCAGCTGTTAATGCACACTTCCCAATCTAAGTACTTGTCCTTGGATCCTAGCGCCATGTACAGTGCTGGCTGCATCCACCATCTTATCCTGTAGCTTTCTGACCTTTTTTTTTTTATTTTTTTAAATTTCTTTTTTTTGGGATCTTGCGACTTTTGGAGCCTCTCTAAATCAATTTGATGACGGGAGATAAAAGTTTCTAGTCAGGCTTCTTGAGCAAACTCCTATCCTTTTTTTGTTTGCTTATTTATAGATTTTTATATAATTTAGAAAATACTAGTTTTTATGAAATATTTTGTTTGGATTTTTTTTATCAAAAATAAAATCAGATCGAAAAGATTGGAATGAAAATCGTAATTGGAGATTTAAATATTTAAGAGGATTGAATTTTAGAAGAATTGGATCAACTCTGTCCAATCAAATCAAATGATTTGGATATAAATGATACATTTTTTTTTTTAATTTTAAATTTCAACTTACCCCAACCAAATGGTCTGTAACGTCTCTTTACCAGGAGCGAGAATTTGAATAGCGACAAGCTGCTAGGCCAGATCCACAGGCCGCGTGGCAAGTATCCCTATTTATTAAAAGTAGAGGGACGATGTCCTGTTATGGGCTCGAATGATTGTAGTGGCCTGCGCATGTGGCCCATTCCAGGTAGTCAGTCAAGCATTTGGGTGGCGCACGCTACATGTAGGTTGTACCCTCCAAGGCGAGCTCCTATCTTAGGTCCTTTTTATGGATCTGTGGGCGTCTCCACTAACTAATTAGATGCCGCATGGAAGAGGACCCAACTCCTTACAGTCAGTGACATATTAATCATCAAATTAGGTAGTTTTTAATAATATAATATTATTCTATGGTTTTATAAAATATTGTATTGAAGAATAATAAGGAGTGACCATTAGATCACCCCAATTAATGATGTGCCAGGGCCAAAATAGAATGCATGGTCCTAGAAGGGATGCAAACTTCTTATAAATTAGGCATTTGTAAGTGGCATCAATTCTCTCGTGTTCACGTGCTCAGCCACTTCATTATGCTATGGTGTATGTCTAATTATCCAATATTTAAGAATACTTTCAGTTTTGCAGAATTCATAAAACTTAGAGGAGCAAAATCTAATATCTGCTTTGATCTTTTTGTCTTCTTTCTGATCTGTTCTCAATTATAACCTTTCACGGCTTAAGTTATTAAATATTTTATCTTTATATTTTAACATAAATATCCAAATCTTTCCAAAATAATCATTAATAAAGATAATTATATATTGAACACTACTCTTAGAAGGATTGCATGAGGGCTTTTAAAAGTTTGAATAAATATTATCCGAAAAATCCTTGGTTCTGAAAATTGCAATAATAAAATTAACCTTTTTCTACTTGCCAAATGCACGATACAGGTAGAACTTATATCTTTTGTGTGCATTGGCTATTGAGAAGATCTCTCGTACTTAACACAGCCAACCCTTTTTGACTCATATATCCCAACCTCCTATTCCATATGCCGGTGATATCAAAATATGTCAAGATGAACAAAAAGTACCTTGGAGTGTATGCAAGCTTTTAGACCTCCTACATTTCATTACAGCAAGCATATTTTTACTAACTTTTATAACTCCACCTTCAGCTGTGTACTTGCACCAATGATCATAAAGGGTGCTTAAAGTGGTGTGATTTTTCTTCAAATTTGAAACATGCCAAATATTCATCAAGCTTCTCACCACATTGTCATTCATTTTGATTTGGACCGTTACTTTTCCAATCATCATGCCTTGATCCCAACATTTGGATCGGGCACGTGATGGCTATACATTTCTTAAGGCAAGGTTCTAAAGAATATGCAAGGCTTGCTTTTTTGTTAATACATAATTACATCAATCTAACTTAGGCAATGGTAAAAGTAAATTATCAATATTCTATTTAATAGAAAAATAAAATTTTTAAAAGTACTAAAAAATAAAATAAAGGTCCAACAAAAATTCAAAAAAAAAAAATTATTTAAAGATAAGTAAGCAAATAACACTTAAAATCTTATGCTTCCCACTGATCAGTCCCAAGTCTTATAGGATCTTCTGGATCTAAAAAAATATAAAAGAGAGAGTGAGCTTTGCGGGCTCTGTAAGCTACTAATATTTTTGAGGAATCAAATATAATTAATTTTTTAAAATATAATAATTTAATAGTAATATATAATAACATAATTTTCTCTTAGAGCATGCCTTGCATATCAATAAATTTCAAAAATTCCATCTTAGTCTTTGATGAGTATGGCAACGATCAGTCCAATGATAAGGTTTGAAAGAGATTAGCCCTTGAATAACAAATATGTGATGCATCAGCGTATACCAGCGATCAATCCTGATTTGCTAGATTCGAAAAAAACTAGTTTGGATTCATATTACTATAATCAGTGTCATGACAAGGTAAAGAGACTAGTTCTGAAACATATATGTACGACATAATAGCGTGTGCCAGTGATCCGTCCCGACTGACTAGATCCAAAAGAACTAGCTCTGTCGGCGATTAGCTCCGACTGGTTAGGTCCAAAAGAAACTAATTTATGATATGTGGCTGATCATTAGTCCTGTCGGCTAGACTCGAATCACTGTCAACTAAAAATTTTTTCTATTAATATCATCATAGCCAAATAATTACACTTATTTTATAATAATATCAAATCAATTTTTTTCACATCTCATTTTCAAAAATAAGAGGATAATTTTTATTCAAAATTCATGCAAGGATAAACACGTATGATCTTATTTCCAAGGTCATGCAATATTAAAATAAAGATATCATCTCAATTCAAATTTTGACACCATGCTTGATCCATCATTTTGAACTATTTTTCATGCATAAAATACATATTTTTAATTTTAAAATTTGTTAAATATTTTAATAATTTTTGTATACAAAATCTAATTTTTAAATACATAAATATGAATTAAAAACTCAGAGATAAAAAAAAAAATTTACGGTCGATCGAATCCAAAATCCTATGATCTTCTTGACCGGATCTCTAGATCCAGTGTTCTTCCAATGATGAAGGCTCTAGCATAAGTAGATAATAAGATTTATTAGCCTTCAATTTGAGAAAAAATAAGATGAATAGAAAAAAACTCTTTGATTAGCTTAGGTCTAGGTCAAGATTAGGTCGATTCTCGAATCAGATCTATATGGTTTGAGTTGATTTAGACTTATTTGGATTGAATCTAATCAACATGTTAGGTTCACCAAAAATTTGAATCTCTCTTTCTTTCTTTCTTTCTTCTCTATTCTCTTCTCATCTCTTCCCTAACCAAACCCAAGGTCTTACGATGACAGGAAGATGGGGGTCAGCCATGAGGCAGCCAGAGAGGTCAACAATGGTGGTCTGGCCAGTAGCAATAGAGTGGCCAAGAAAAAAAGAAGAAAAGGAAACATTGTTTCTTAGGGCATGGCAGTGGCACCTAGGGCCAGGAATAGAGCAAATAGAGGGGAGAAGGCTCACTGGCGGCTATGGTGGCGATAGCAATGATGATGTGGAGTTGTAGCCGATGAGATGGATTTTGGCTATATCTCACTCAGGATCTCCCAAAATAGGGGATGACAAGTTTAGGAAGAATGATTAGGGCTTTAGGGAGGTGGCAACGCTTCGGCAAGGTGGCACGATGGCTGCCAGAGATGAGGAAGAAGGAAGAGGGAGGCGGAGAAAACTAGATGGTGGAATTGATCAAAGAAAGGCTTTTAAAAGAAGGAAATTGGAAGATGATAAGCTCAATTATCCTCGGATGAAGTTGGATCTTACTGGCATAATCAACCCAAACTTCTCTCACCATCGCATAGCTCTTATCAGGTCGCTCTCATGGC
>QRFJ01000804.1:157812-162812 GCA_006176705.1 Cocos nucifera | reverse complement strand
TTAAGTAATCCAAGATAACTTTCAATAAATTTAAGATTGCCATCATATTCTATATTCGTATCAAGATTAAATTTTCAAAATAAATCCAATGCTAACATAATATAGTATAACCCATCTATATTACTCAAAATATATCCTACTATATTAGTTATTTAATCTCGATGACTTCATCAAAATTTATCCATATCAATCTTCTATGCTTTAGTCCTAAAAATCATAATATATATCCATAAGGGAAGCTAAGATATTATGTAATAATTTAATTAACTTAAAGTACTCATATTTATTTTGAGGTATTCAATTAAGATCTTAATTCTACCTCAACTCTCACTAATCTAAATTCTTATGATCTTTAACCTAAGCTTTGATATCACTATGTCATGTCCCGATTTTAGCACTTGAATTAAACACGTGATGGCTGCACACTTTTTAAGATAAGGCTGTAATGGATATGCAATACCTACCTTTTTATCAATATATAATCACATCAATCCAACTCAGGTAGTGGTAAAAATAAATTCACTAATATTTTATTTAATAGAAAGATATATTTTCTAAAGCTAATAAGAAATAAAATAAAAGTCTAATTAAAATCTAAAATAATTTTTATTTAAAAATAACTAAGCAAATAATATTCAAAATCCTATGCTCCTCACCAATCAATCCCAAGCCCTTAGGATCTTCTGGATTTGAAAAAAAAATATAAAGAGTGAGCTTTACGGGCTCAGTTAAAAATTTTTGAGGGATCAAGCATAATTAATTTTTTAAAATATTATAACTTAACAGTAATATATAATAATATAATTTTTTCTTAGAGTATGCATTGCATATCAATAAAATCCAAAAATTCTTTCTCTGTATTTAGTGACTACAGCCACAATCAGTCCCGTAATAAGGTCCAAAAGAAACTAGCTCCTGAATAATAAATATGTGATGCATCAACGCATGCCAGCGATCTACCCCAACTAGCTAAGTCTGAAAGAAATTAGCTTTGATTCACACGACCATAATTAATTTTATAATAAGATAAATAGATTAGTTCTGAAATACATACACATGATGCTTCAATGTATGCTAGCGATCAATCTTAACTAGCTAGATTCAAAAGAACTAGCTCTGTCAACAAATAGCCCAAACTGGCTAGATAAAAAAAATAAAATAAATTTTTAATGTATAGCGAACGATCAGTCCTGTTGGCTAGACTCAAATCATAGTTAACTAGAGAGTTTTTCTATTAATGTCAAATTAAATTTTTTCACATCTCATTTTCAAAAATAAGAAAATAATTTTTATTCAAAATTTGTAAAAGGATAAACATGTATAATCTTATTTTCAAGGTCATGCAACATTAAAACAAAGATATCGTGTTAATTCAAATTTTGACACCATGCTTGATCCATCATTTTGAATTATTTTTCATATATAAAATATATATTTTCAACTTTATAAATTTTTAAATATTTTAATAATTTTTGTATATGAAATCTAATTTTTAAATATATAAATATGTACTAAAAATTGAGAGATAAAAGAAAATTTACTATCGATCGAATCCAAAATTCTACGATCTTCTTAGTCCGCTCTGTGGATCTGATGTTCTTCCAGTGCTGAAGGCTCCATCATAAGTAGATAACAAGATTTATTAGCCTTCAATCCGAGAAAAATTAAGATGAATAGAAAGAGACTCTCATATTAGCCCAAATCTAGGTCAAGATTGGGTCAATTTCTGAATCAGATCTATATGATTTGGGTTGACTTAGACTCATTTAGCTTGGGTCTAATCAGGTTAGGTTCACCAAAAATTTGAGTCTCTCTCTCTCTCTCTCTCTCTCTCTCCTCCTTTCTTCTCTTCTCATCTCTTCTCTAACCGAACCAAGGTCTTAAGATGACGTGAAGATGGAGGTCGGCCATGAGGTAGTCAGAGAGGTCGATAGCGATGGCATGATGGCAGTTCGGCCAGCAGCAATAGGATGGCCAAGAAAAAAAGAAGAAAAGAAAATACTATTTCTTAGGCCATGGCAGCGGCACCTAGGGTCAAGAATAGAGAAAAGAGAGGGGAGAAGGCTCACTGACGGCGGTGGAGATGTGGAGTTGCAGCGAGTGAGGTGGATTTCTATGGTATCTCACTCAGAATCTCCTAAAACAGGGGATGATGAGTTTAGGAAGAAAGATTAGGGCTTTTAGGGAGGTGGCGATCTTTGGCAAAGTGGGATGGTGGCTGTCGGAAATGAGGAAGAAGGAAGAGGGAGGCGAAGAAAGCTAGATGGTAAGTCGACCAAGAAAATCGGAAGATGATAAGCTCAATTATCCTTGGATAAAGTTTGATCTTACCAATGTAATCAACCTAAGCTCCTCTCACCATCGCATGGCTCTTATCAGGTCGCTCTCGTTGAACCAGGACCAAAGCGATCAGTTCTCACACCAATCCTTATTAAGACGTGGTAGGAATATTTTGAATCCATAATCAATTCAGTTTTGTAAATAACTCTATTAGTCACTGAGAGAATATTGTCGGCATCATCAAAATTATCCTCTACTACACTAGTTTTTGTGAATTTTTTAAAATTATCTTATTATTTATTTTTCATCTTTCAACAATTAGCTTTAATATGTCCTTGCTTATGATGGTAGGGCCAAGTCAAACTCCTACGTTTGGACTTCAATCTATACCTATATCTACCACTATCTGAGTTCCTTTCATTAAACCTCCCTCGAGTAACCAAGCCTTCTACGCTCTTAGTCATGTTTCTCAATCAATCCTTTATAAAGCAAGGATATTTTAACATTCTCGATGGACATGGTATCAAAGATACCACAAAGAAATGTATCTCTAAAATACTTGTTTGAAGGAGGTAAAAAACGCAACGTAACAGGGGTTGATCTTAATTATCAATTTGGACATTAATATTCATCAAATCTATAACAATGGAGTTAGACTTAGCAAGATGAGAGATTTAATATGTATACTTTCTACCATATGTAGCATAAATAAATATTTCTTCAAATATAGCTTATTGGCAAGAGTTCCAACTTGATCCACAATCCATTAATGATCTTCTTATTAGCGATTTCCCGCAAAACTCATCAAACAAGAACAATTATGGCTTTCTTATCCATATACCCCTTCTGCACCTTATCAAAGTATTGGACATCTTCTTCTTCTGTAACCTTTCTTGCGTCGTGATGTTGCCATAAGCTAAAGGTGTTAGAGGGGTTGAACTTCTTAATTTTGAATTATGTTGATATCTTAAAATCCAATCGACATCCTGGGACTTTGATACCAGTTTGTTAGAGTGGATCTAGATGAAATAGGGTACTTAAGGCTCTTAATGAAAAAGAGCAAAGATATTTGAGAAGATGGGAAGAAAAAAATATGACACATATAGGTTTACATTGTTTGGCCATAAGCCTATATCCACAGGCAGGGATGGAGCAGAAGTTCTATCATAATCAAAATGATGGAGTACAAAATAGAGTTGTCTCTTAAAGAAACTCTAATCCCAATGCATCTTGTTTGTCATACTTTCCTAAAGAGGCAAAAGAAGATGTATATCAAGGAGGGTTAGGTCTGTATTGCCACCACAAACCTCATGAAAAGTTCCTAATTAGCTTTGTCTTTCCAAATTTGTCAAACTGAATCATAACATGGGGCAAATCAAGAACTTCAAGGCACACTTAACATAATGATAAAGCTATTCGCCGGTCAACTAGTTAGGGTGTTAATATCAAGATGGTTAAAATTATTCAAAAGATATTTAGCTATTCAGCATTGAAACTAGGGATGCAATCGAGTTGAGAAGTTGAAAGTTTGAGCTTGACTCGACTTAAAATACTTAGATTTGAAATTTGATTTGAGATCGTTCGAGTCTTAATATTCGAGTTTGATTTGATGAAAAATAAGCAAAATTTGAGATAGACTTGACTTTAATATCAATCAAGCCATACTCGAGGTCGAATTTCGAGTTCAAAATTGAATTTTAGCTTACTAATAATAAATATTTAAAATACTCGGACTCATAAACTTGATTTGAGATCGTTTTAGTCTAAATATTTTAAGCTCGAGCTCGATGAAAAAAGACAAAACTTGAGATCGACTTGACTTTAATATCAAGTCATACTCGAGGTCGAATTTTGAGCTCAAAATCGAACTTTAGCTTACTAATAACAAACACATACATACATACATACATACATATATACATACATATATATATATATACATATATATATATATATATATATATATATATATATATAGGGTGAGAGAGAGAGAGAGAGAGGGAGGGAGGGAGAGAAGCCCAATTTGAAACCAAATGCATGCAAGGTTCTTGCAAGTTTAAGTATTATGTATAGAATATTATAAAGGGAAAAGGTTAATATACTTTTGCTTGGTTGATGTAACTGGTAGTGCATCCACGGTCGTTTTGCAAAAAGAACATGAAAGAAAGCATAGTTGATTTGAGAGAGTTAGAGGCTTATTATCTAAATCTTTTTGAGGAGAGGGGTATCCGTCTCTATCAGGCTGAATACTTATATCCACATTTAAAAATAGTAAAAGCAATGGGTATAAAAATAAAAAAGACCAGACAATTGAAAAAACCAATTGATAGGAGTTTCATGTGCCTCTCGTTCCATCCAAATGCTTGCTGGGTAGGCCCGCGGGTGCAACCGCATGTTCCTTCCTCGACTCTTTCCAAAAGATCAATTACTTTTGTCCTGACGGCATGACCTCATCACCACTCACTCCTTGAGATATGGGAAGCGAGAGAGGATGTGTGAGAGAGAGGACTTGGACATTACCATTTGGAACCCGCCGAATTGGAGCTCGTTCTTCAGCAGGGCCGGAGAGTTTCCCGGGCTAAAGCAATTAACGGAACTGACGAAGGAATTCCCTTTTGGACTGGGTAAACGCCCAAGCCCTTGGGACCAGTCGTCAGACCCCTTTATCGCTCTACAGTCTTAGGTGGTCACATGAACCTCGTCTTATTTGGTCCCACCAT
>QRFJ01000804.1:134105-156812 GCA_006176705.1 Cocos nucifera | reverse complement strand
GGATAAGGTTCTCCTCCTATTCCTAACGTGACTGTAGGGACACAATAGGACCATTGATAGGGCCTCTCCCTCCATCTTGTCTTAGATTAACAAGGCCTTCGGCTTTGCTCATGTTAGGATGTGATTCTTCTTCTATTTCTAACATGGCTGTAGAGGCACATTAGGGCCATTAACAGGACCTTTTCCTCATCTTATCTTAGATTAATAAGGTCTTTGACTTTACTCACGTTAGGATGAAGTTCTCCTCTTATTCCTAATGTGACTGTAGGGGCACATTAGGACCATTGACAGGGCCTCTCCCCTCATCTCATCTTAGATTAATGAGATCTTCAATTTTGCTCATGTTAGGATAAGGTTCTCCTCCTATTTCTAACGTGGCTATTTTTGTTGCATAGCTAAGTTCGAAAAGTTATTTCTTGCCATTACAAATTTGTGACAGGGATCGGGATGTTAAAGTAGAGAAATTTTATTGCAACCAAATCATTGATAATACATTCATAAATTTTTTGAGTTCCATGATCGGGGTAGATCGGCTCCTCCGAGCTCCTTCAGGTAATATATCCCTGGCCGAACAACTTTCTTGACTTCGTAGGGTCCTTTCCGATTTGGGACGAGCTTTTCTTAGTTTTGGGGCTGAGAAATAGCTGCTCGTCGAAGAACCAAATTCTTCTCTCTGAATACTTTATCCTTAACTCTGAAGTTGTAGTATCGGACCACCCTTCGTCCATAAGCAACCATCCAAACTTGGGCTTCTTCTCATTTTTTCTCCAGTAGATCGATGTTAGCTCTAAGATCCTACGAATTGCGCCGCTCATTGAAGGCCACGACCCATACTGACGGGAGCTTAAGCTCTATCAGGATGACTGCCTCCGTTCCAAAGGTCAAAGCAAATGATGTTTCTCTAGTTGGTAGTCTTTGGATAGTTCGATACGCCCAGAGTACATGGTAGAATTTATCCACCCAAGCCCCCCTGCTCTTTCAAGCTTTGTCTTGGTACCCTGCAATAGGGTCATATTGGTCACCTCTACTTCGCCATTTATTTGTAAATGGGTCACTGACGTGAAGTTATGAGAGATGTTCAAGTCTTCATAGAACTCCGCAAACTTCATCCCAGTGAACTACCATCCATTGTCTGTTATAAGAATCCAAGGCAGACCAAATCTGTAAATAATTGACTTTCAAACAAAGTCCTGCACTTTGACTTCAATGATTTTTGCTAGGAATTCGGCCTCGACCCATTTGGTAAAGTAGTCGATCGTAACTAAGAAAAACTTTCATTGTCCAAATACCATCGGAAAGGGTCCGAGTATATCCATCCCCCATTATGCAAATGACTAAGGTGCGCTTAGTGGGATAAGCTCGGAGGCTGACTGCCTTTGTATACTCGTATTTCTTTGGCAGTGGTTGCATCTTTTAACATACTCGACATAATCATGATGCATAGTTGGCCAATAATATCCTTATCGAAGCAGCTTATGAGATAGAGATCTAGCACCTAGATGGCTCTCACAGATTTCTTCATGTACTTTTTATAATACAAAGTTGGCTTCAGAAGATCGGAGAAATTTCAAAAGTGGTAAGAAGTATGATCTCTTATACAGCTTACCTTTATATAAAATATATCGAAAGGCTTGGTTTCTCAGCTTTCGAGCTTCCTTCAGATCATAGGAGAGTACTTCATCTTTGAGATAAGCGATCAATGGATCGATCCAACAGGGCTCATGATCGATCTGCATTGTAGATTATGGTTTCTCCATACTCGGGCATTTCAACACTTCAAAGTATACCTCTTTGGAAAGTTCGTTAGGGGTGAGTGTGGCTAGCTTGGATAGGAGGTCAGCCCTGACGTTCTCCACCCTTGGAATTTGTCGGATGCCAAAGCCATTGAAGACTAGGATCAAGCTCTTCACTCTTTCAAGATACTTCATCATATTTTCCTCTTGAGTTTCATAACTGCCACCAACTTGTTCCATCATCAGCTGCGAATCGCTGTAGATTTGAAGTCGATTGACTTTTAGTTCCTTGGCAATCTTGAGTCCCGCTATCAGAGCTTCATATTCTGTTCCATTATTTATTATAGAAAATTTAAAGTGTAGTGCATATTCGACAATGACCCCCTTAGAGTTGACCAGGATCAGTCCAGCACCTGCGCCCGAGGCATTGGAGGAGCCATCCATATACAGGGCCCAGAGTCCTTTGGGAAGATCTGTCTTTTCTTCGGTGGAGCTCGGTTGAAATCATGGAATGCTGGATCATTCCATTCGGATTCCATTCGGGATCGTATACTCTATAATAAAGTCAGCCAATATCTGGGCTTTGATTGACGACCTTGGCCAATAGTTTATGTCGAATTTCGTCAATTCAATAGCCTACTTCGTAATTCTTTCAAAAGCATTTGTTCGATGAAGAACTATTTTGATGGGCTGATCGATGAGAAGTGTTATGGTGTGCCTCTGAAAATAGGGCCGAAGTCTCCTAGTTGCAATCAGAAGAACGTAAGTTAATTTTTTTAATTTAGTATATCTGATCTCTGCATCTTTCAAGACTCGACTCATGTAATAGATCGACTGTTGCACTTTTGCCTCTTCCTTAACCAGGATCGTTGCTAGGGCAACAGGAGAGACCGTCAGGTATAGGAACAATTCTTCTCCAAGCTCGGGCTTTACCAACAGTGGGACGAACTGAGATAGTTTTTTAGTTTTCAAATGTCTGTTGGCACTCTACCGTCCAGTAGAAGTTTTTTAGTTGCTTGAGGACCTGAAAGAAGAGCTGATAAACATCATAAATTCATTAATAAAAAGTATTAATTTATTAATTAATTTATATTTAATTTTTAAGAATTATTAATCAATTTATATATAATTTTTAAGAAATTCATATTTTTATTAATTAAAAAATTAATTAAAAAATAATAAAAATTAAAAAATTAAAAAAATAAAATATTATTATGAATAAGAAAGAGCTCATTTTTTTGATCATAATGAAATAAAGTTTGAAGCAAATCAGAGCTAAAATGGACTAGATATGAATTTTTAAAAATATAAAATAAATAAAAATTAAATAAAAAAGAAAATGGCTCAGCCGGCTCTGCAAGTCCAGCCACAAAGCCAAGCTAAGCCATCAAAGCCAACTCAATCGCAGAAGCCATCAGCCGATCCACGATCTAGGCGTGGACCGCCAGCTGAGCAAATTCCGGCGAATCAGAAATTGCCACGTGGTGGACCTAGACCCCTTAAGGGTCTACAGAAATTTATCGCGGCTCACAAGGGTAATTTAGTCTTTTCGTCCGATAACAGCGGCGCTGATTGGTTGCGGTGTGCGGTGCGGCCGGTCCATGCGGTCCATGGGAATAGTTATTGCGCGATCGGACGGATGTGGTTGTTTGCAGTCAGGATCGGACGGCTGTGGTTGCTTCCGAATTTTATTCAGATACAAACATCACGTGGATCACCATCGGATGGCAGCGCTCGATCCAGGCGACGATCCGACGGTCCAGAAAGCTCCCGATGGCGATCAAACTCTCAGGCGCATGATTTGCGGCCAGATTTCCTCCATCAAGTGCGATCCAACGGCCAGAAATTAATCCGACCTGATCTGGGCTGATCTCCTATCAGTTATGAATCTCATCCATAATTTGCTACATGATTCTTCTTTTTTAAGTAATCCAAGATAACTTTCAATAAATTTAAGATTGCCATCATATTCTATATTCGTATCAAGATTAAATTTTCAAAATAAATCCAATGCTAACATAATATAGTATAACCCATCTATATTACTCAAAATATATCCTACTATATTAGTTATTTAATCTCGATGACTTCATCAAAATTTATCCATATCAATCTTCTATGCTTTAGTCCTAAAAATCATAATATATATCCATAAGGGAAGCTAAGATATTATGTAATAATTTAATTAACTTAAAGTACTCATATTTATTTTGAGGTATTCAATTAAGATCTTAATTCTACCTCAACTCTCACTAATCTAAATTCTTATGATCTTTAACCTAAGCTTTGATATCACTATGTCATGTCCCGATTTTAGCACTTGAATTAAACACGTGATGGCTGCACACTTTTTAAGATAAGGCTGTAATGGATATGCAATACCTACCTTTTTATCAATATATAATCACATCAATCCAACTCAGGTAGTGGTAAAAATAAATTCACTAATATTTTATTTAATAGAAAGATATATTTTCTAAAGCTAATAAGAAATAAAATAAAAGTCTAATTAAAATCTAAAATAATTTTTATTTAAAAATAACTAAGCAAATAATATTCAAAATCCTATGCTCCTCACCAATCAATCCCAAGCCCTTAGGATCTTCTGGATTTGAAAAAAAAATATAAAGAGTGAGCTTTACGGGCTCAGTTAAAAATTTTTGAGGGATCAAGCATAATTAATTTTTTAAAATATTATAACTTAACAGTAATATATAATAATATAATTTTTTCTTAGAGTATGCATTGCATATCAATAAAATCCAAAAATTCTTTCTCTGTATTTAGTGACTACAGCCACAATCAGTCCCGTAATAAGGTCCAAAAGAAACTAGCTCCTGAATAATAAATATGTGATGCATCAACGCATGCCAGCGATCTACCCCAACTAGCTAAGTCTGAAAGAAATTAGCTTTGATTCACACGACCATAATTAATTTTATAATAAGATAAATAGATTAGTTCTGAAATACATACACATGATGCTTCAATGTATGCTAGCGATCAATCTTAACTAGCTAGATTCAAAAGAACTAGCTCTGTCAACAAATAGCCCAAACTGGCTAGATAAAAAAAATAAAATAAATTTTTAATGTATAGCGAACGATCAGTCCTGTTGGCTAGACTCAAATCATAGTTAACTAGAGAGTTTTTCTATTAATGTCAAATTAAATTTTTTCACATCTCATTTTCAAAAATAAGAAAATAATTTTTATTCAAAATTTGTAAAAGGATAAACATGTATAATCTTATTTTCAAGGTCATGCAACATTAAAACAAAGATATCGTGTTAATTCAAATTTTGACACCATGCTTGATCCATCATTTTGAATTATTTTTCATATATAAAATATATATTTTCAACTTTATAAATTTTTAAATATTTTAATAATTTTTGTATATGAAATCTAATTTTTAAATATATAAATATGTACTAAAAATTGAGAGATAAAAGAAAATTTACTATCGATCGAATCCAAAATTCTACGATCTTCTTAGTCCGCTCTGTGGATCTGATGTTCTTCCAGTGCTGAAGGCTCCATCATAAGTAGATAACAAGATTTATTAGCCTTCAATCCGAGAAAAATTAAGATGAATAGAAAGAGACTCTCATATTAGCCCAAATCTAGGTCAAGATTGGGTCAATTTCTGAATCAGATCTATATGATTTGGGTTGACTTAGACTCATTTAGCTTGGGTCTAATCAGGTTAGGTTCACCAAAAATTTGAGTCTCTCTCTCTCTCTCTCTCTCTCTCTCCTCCTTTCTTCTCTTCTCATCTCTTCTCTAACCGAACCAAGGTCTTAAGATGACGTGAAGATGGAGGTCGGCCATGAGGTAGTCAGAGAGGTCGATAGCGATGGCATGATGGCAGTTCGGCCAGCAGCAATAGGATGGCCAAGAAAAAAAGAAGAAAAGAAAATACTATTTCTTAGGCCATGGCAGCGGCACCTAGGGTCAAGAATAGAGAAAAGAGAGGGGAGAAGGCTCACTGACGGCGGTGGAGATGTGGAGTTGCAGCGAGTGAGGTGGATTTCTATGGTATCTCACTCAGAATCTCCTAAAACAGGGGATGATGAGTTTAGGAAGAAAGATTAGGGCTTTTAGGGAGGTGGCGATCTTTGGCAAAGTGGGATGGTGGCTGTCGGAAATGAGGAAGAAGGAAGAGGGAGGCGAAGAAAGCTAGATGGTAAGTCGACCAAGAAAATCGGAAGATGATAAGCTCAATTATCCTTGGATAAAGTTTGATCTTACCAATGTAATCAACCTAAGCTCCTCTCACCATCGCATGGCTCTTATCAGGTCGCTCTCGTTGAACCAGGACCAAAGCGATCAGTTCTCACACCAATCCTTATTAAGACGTGGTAGGAATATTTTGAATCCATAATCAATTCAGTTTTGTAAATAACTCTATTAGTCACTGAGAGAATATTGTCGGCATCATCAAAATTATCCTCTACTACACTAGTTTTTGTGAATTTTTTAAAATTATCTTATTATTTATTTTTCATCTTTCAACAATTAGCTTTAATATGTCCTTGCTTATGATGGTAGGGCCAAGTCAAACTCCTACGTTTGGACTTCAATCTATACCTATATCTACCACTATCTGAGTTCCTTTCATTAAACCTCCCTCGAGTAACCAAGCCTTCTACGCTCTTAGTCATGTTTCTCAATCAATCCTTTATAAAGCAAGGATATTTTAACATTCTCGATGGACATGGTATCAAAGATACCACAAAGAAATGTATCTCTAAAATACTTGTTTGAAGGAGGTAAAAAACGCAACGTAACAGGGGTTGATCTTAATTATCAATTTGGACATTAATATTCATCAAATCTATAACAATGGAGTTAGACTTAGCAAGATGAGAGATTTAATATGTATACTTTCTACCATATGTAGCATAAATAAATATTTCTTCAAATATAGCTTATTGGCAAGAGTTCCAACTTGATCCACAATCCATTAATGATCTTCTTATTAGCGATTTCCCGCAAAACTCATCAAACAAGAACAATTATGGCTTTCTTATCCATATACCCCTTCTGCACCTTATCAAAGTATTGGACATCTTCTTCTTCTGTAACCTTTCTTGCGTCGTGATGTTGCCATAAGCTAAAGGTGTTAGAGGGGTTGAACTTCTTAATTTTGAATTATGTTGATATCTTAAAATCCAATCGACATCCTGGGACTTTGATACCAGTTTGTTAGAGTGGATCTAGATGAAATAGGGTACTTAAGGCTCTTAATGAAAAAGAGCAAAGATATTTGAGAAGATGGGAAGAAAAAAATATGACACATATAGGTTTACATTGTTTGGCCATAAGCCTATATCCACAGGCAGGGATGGAGCAGAAGTTCTATCATAATCAAAATGATGGAGTACAAAATAGAGTTGTCTCTTAAAGAAACTCTAATCCCAATGCATCTTGTTTGTCATACTTTCCTAAAGAGGCAAAAGAAGATGTATATCAAGGAGGGTTAGGTCTGTATTGCCACCACAAACCTCATGAAAAGTTCCTAATTAGCTTTGTCTTTCCAAATTTGTCAAACTGAATCATAACATGGGGCAAATCAAGAACTTCAAGGCACACTTAACATAATGATAAAGCTATTCGCCGGTCAACTAGTTAGGGTGTTAATATCAAGATGGTTAAAATTATTCAAAAGATATTTAGCTATTCAGCATTGAAACTAGGGATGCAATCGAGTTGAGAAGTTGAAAGTTTGAGCTTGACTCGACTTAAAATACTTAGATTTGAAATTTGATTTGAGATCGTTCGAGTCTTAATATTCGAGTTTGATTTGATGAAAAATAAGCAAAATTTGAGATAGACTTGACTTTAATATCAATCAAGCCATACTCGAGGTCGAATTTCGAGTTCAAAATTGAATTTTAGCTTACTAATAATAAATATTTAAAATACTCGGACTCATAAACTTGATTTGAGATCGTTTTAGTCTAAATATTTTAAGCTCGAGCTCGATGAAAAAAGACAAAACTTGAGATCGACTTGACTTTAATATCAAGTCATACTCGAGGTCGAATTTTGAGCTCAAAATCGAACTTTAGCTTACTAATAACAAACACATACATACATACATACATACATATATACATACATATATATATATATACATATATATATATATATATATATATATATATATATATAGGGTGAGAGAGAGAGAGAGAGAGGGAGGGAGGGAGAGAAGCCCAATTTGAAACCAAATGCATGCAAGGTTCTTGCAAGTTTAAGTATTATGTATAGAATATTATAAAGGGAAAAGGTTAATATACTTTTGCTTGGTTGATGTAACTGGTAGTGCATCCACGGTCGTTTTGCAAAAAGAACATGAAAGAAAGCATAGTTGATTTGAGAGAGTTAGAGGCTTATTATCTAAATCTTTTTGAGGAGAGGGGTATCCGTCTCTATCAGGCTGAATACTTATATCCACATTTAAAAATAGTAAAAGCAATGGGTATAAAAATAAAAAAGACCAGACAATTGAAAAAACCAATTGATAGGAGTTTCATGTGCCTCTCGTTCCATCCAAATGCTTGCTGGGTAGGCCCGCGGGTGCAACCGCATGTTCCTTCCTCGACTCTTTCCAAAAGATCAATTACTTTTGTCCTGACGGCATGACCTCATCACCACTCACTCCTTGAGATATGGGAAGCGAGAGAGGATGTGTGAGAGAGAGGACTTGGACATTACCATTTGGAACCCGCCGAATTGGAGCTCGTTCTTCAGCAGGGCCGGAGAGTTTCCCGGGCTAAAGCAATTAACGGAACTGACGAAGGAATTCCCTTTTGGACTGGGTAAACGCCCAAGCCCTTGGGACCAGTCGTCAGACCCCTTTATCGCTCTACAGTCTTAGGTGGTCACATGAACCTCGTCTTATTTGGTCCCACCATGCACTTTGGTAGCCCGGAAAGCCTTTATTAGGTGCCTCGTGCTTTTCACTTTTTACGCATGTGAGAGGAAGCTGTGTGCTCCAGTGCACCATCACAGCTCGGTAAGGCTGACCCCAGTGCACCCCAACAAAGTCTTCCACATAATGTTCTGCCATTATTGGTACTGCTATTATTTTTTCTATCTCATTTATAATTTGATTTTTCCTCAAGCTTTTCATATATGTTTCTTAATCGATATAGGGTCCACTGGTAATTTTATTAGTTTGGTTATATAACAATGAGTGCTTGCTAGAATGGTATCGCTTTTTACCACTTAGGCAGGGCATTAAGGTTCGATTTCAATTAAAATTAACCCCAGAGGGATGGGGTGGCTTGATGTAGAAACAGGATAGTAATCTATCCTAACCTTGAAAAGGAGAAAAAAAAAAAAAACTCCAAAACCTTACACATGGTGATAAGCACAAGCTTATATATTTCCTATATGTGCTATTCTCTATTTTTATCAACGTCTGTAATTATTTATCCTTTTAAAATAGACCTTGAAAAGTTTCCGGTAGAGGAAGTGCATAAGAGAGTAAACATACATATTGAATAATTTTGCAGTGTTGAGGTCCTAAACTATTAAAAGATGAGAGGTGTTTTGCGAATCGGAGTATGGGAAAGCTTTGTCCACAATTCTTAACCATGTGAATGGTATATTTCTCAACTTTAGGAATTTTTATTATTTTCTTATTTTTCTCTATTTTTAATATTTTTTTCTTCATTATATATTTATATATATATATATGTACATATACTAGCTTATAATCCCATACGATGCATGAGATGCAGTGACCAAATAAGAACTAAAAATTATTTGATTGATATTTCATTTCGTCAGAGTAAAGATATCTCAACACAAAAAATAAAGGATCTATCAAAATAACCATATGAAATCTTATTATAATTTTTATTTTTATTATGGTCATAAATTTTTAGCAAATAAATGATAATCTAGGCTCTTTTATGTAACTAAAATAAATTATAAAATATAATTTAGAAGAATTTTTATAATATTTATTTTATTAAGGATTAAATTAAAAAATTTAGATGATAACTGAGGACACGTGGTGGATGGAGGGATGACACATGGCAGATGAAGATAAAATCTTTCATATATATATATATGTTTGTGATGGACTATAGTTCTCTCAAGGGGAGAAGGTATCTACTCTTCTTAAGTCCAAAATCAATAATAAATTATTTAAATCAAAGATCTATATTGCTAATCATAATTTATACTAAAAAATATTTAGAAATCAAATAATATATATTTTGCTGGTCTTTAACTTATATATTATAAAAACAAAAAATGGATGATTTTAATTTTGTTACTTAGCTAAAATATATGATAAAATATGTAAATTAGAATTTATCTTATTGATCATGATTTAAATATTTTAAAATATATGAATTAAAATTAGTTTATTTTAGTGTTCATGGTACATTTATAGCTCATTTTTGCACCTATTTGATGCGTAGATTAGATACAACAAAAATTTGTAATCTTTAAAATTTTAAGAATATTTATTTGTATAGGTTGTGATTAGTAATATGGATTTTCAAATACTTTATTATTGTTGGGTTGTGTGTGTGTGTGGGGGGGGGGGGGGGGGGGGGGGGGGGGGGGGGGGGGTTGTTTTGGGAGGGGGTAGGATGCTTTTCAAAACACCAACTTACAAGCAATGTGCACACATTGTAGATTTTGGCCAAACATCCTAGTTTTTGGAGTTAATTATGCTTTAGGTCAGATTTTTAATAAGTTCCTTAACCTCAAAAATTTCAAATTTGATCCCTATGTTTTTTAATTATTTTAATACGATCATTTTTTTGGATTTCAACTATTTTCTCTTATTAAAAGTCCATGCTAATATTAATTGATAGTTACGTGGTAGGAACTGTTTAGATATGATTACATGGCCGATAGATGATGATGTGACATATAGATGATGATATTGATAATAAATAAAATTTTTTATTTTGATGATGTAGTATATGAGTGATGATATGATATATGGATGATGATGTGGCATATGGTTTGAATTTTTTTCTCAAAAATATCTTGCTATCTAATCACATCATATGCTATATCATCATGTATACAAAAATATTTATAAAACTTTGAGGATCAAAAATATAATTTATGTGCATGATGGATGATGTGGTAGTTGATAATTAGACATATTTTGGCAAAAAATAGCATAGCAATTGCCACATCACCATCTATATGCCACATCATTATGCATATACCGTGTCATCAAAATAAAAATTTTCATCAATAATACTATACTATCATTTATATATCATGTCATCGTCAATTGGTCATATAATCATCTATTTAAGTGGTTTCTATCACATAATCAATCACGCAATCACTAATTAATGCCGAAAAAGACCTCTGATGAGAGAAAGTAGACAAATGGAGTCTGTTGACGTAAAAATTGATCGTCGTCGAAGTTCGCTGGAGTGGAGGCTGATGAGGTCGCCGCCGGGAACCTGCAAAATAAAGTTCCATCCGGAGCTGATGGGGGTGGCTCCGACAGGACCCTCCGATGATCAAGTCAGCTTTGGCCAACTGAAATGGAGTGCTCGGAATGAGTTCCGGAGCTTGGAGAAGAAGAGGAGAGCTTAGAGATCAGAGAGATTAGCATTAGCGTATCGGAGGGTCTTTTTTATAGCGGAGCTTGATGGTGACAGCTGCAGTCGCATGCTGGCGGACCGCTCGAGATTCGATGGAGTCAATCTCATGAGAAGGTGCCGTGTACGGTGGGTTGATGGTGACAGCCATCGCCGCCTGATAGCGGATCACTATCGCTTGCGGCGGACTGATGATGATGGCTGTAGAGCTTACGGCGGACTGATGGTGATGGCTGCAGAGCTAATCGAATGAAGGATTGAAGGCCTTCATCGTGTGCCCATTCGAAGGAGTTCGGGCTCCTGAAGAGGAAGCTTGGAAGGAGTTCGACTCCCATAGGCGTTTGGCTGGAGGTACGCGGCTAAGGCTCGGCCACTGGGGAGTTTGGTAGGAGCTCGGTCGATCGAAGGGGGTGCCATGGAGGAGTTTGGCTCCTAAAGAAGTTCGAAGGAGCTCGGCTGAGGTCCGATTGAAGGACTTCGACTGAGGCCCGGCCGTTGGGAGTCCGAAGGAGCTCGGTCGCTGGAAGTTCGGCCGAGGGACGTCCGTTGAGGAGTTCGGCCGCTGAAGAAGTCCGAAGGAGCTCGATTGAGGCCCGACCATTGGGAGTCCAAAGGAGCTCGGTCACTGAAAGTTCGGCCGAGTGACGACCGCTGAGGAGTTCGATCGCTGAGAAGTCCGAAGGAGCTCGGTTGAGGCCCGGTTGAAGGACTTCGACTGAGGTCCGGCCATTGGGAGTCCGAAGGAGCTCGGTCGCTGGAAGTTCGGCTAAAGTCCATCTGCTGAAGCTCTTCTGCGGCTACTGGTTGTATCGGACTGAGCATCAAACTAGACTTCGGTGGGAGCGGGGTTTATCCCCAACACTAGCCCCCCCACTCCTGAGTTCGAAACTCGAAGGAAGGGAGTGCAGGAAAGGCATCTGCCGAAGTCTTCTTCTGAGCTTCGTGCTGGTCCAGGTCGAAGCTCGGGAGAGATCTTATCTCCAGCTAAAGTTAACATTGAACTTGAAGCCCGGAGGAGATCCCATCTCCAATCGAGGTTGAGGGAGGCTTCGTCCGCTATGATCGAAGTCGGAGGTTGAGCTCCTCGGGGGCGATATCGTCTTCTACAGTCGAAGTTGATACGGACGCTCGGGAGAGATCTGATCTCGGGATGAGGTTGTCTCCGATCTTATCTCTGGCGGAGGTTGTCTCGGCCGCTCGGAAGAGGTCTTCTCGGGCCAAGGTTGAAGTTGAAGCTCTCTAGCCAAGGTTGACACGGTCGCTTGGGAGATATCCTATCTCTAGCCGAGGTCGAAGTTGAAGCTCTCCAGCCGAGGTTGGCCAGGTCGCTCGGGGGAGACCTCATCTGACCGAGGTTGAAGCTCTCCAGCCGAGGTTGGCCCGATCGCTCGGGGGAGATCTTATCTCTTTTGGTCGAGGTTGATGCGGGCGTTCGCGTTAGGGTGAAGTTCTCCTTCCGTTCCTAACTTCGACTTTGCTTGCGCTAGGACGAGGTTCTCCTCCTGTTCCTAACGGGCTGTGGGGGCGCATTCGGACCATCGTCCATCTTCCTCCATCTCGTCTAAGGTGAATGAGGCCTTCGACTTTACTCGCGTTAGGATGAGGTCCTCCTCTTATTCCTAACGGACTATGGGGGCACATGCGGATCGTCGTCCGAGCCTCTTCCCCCATCTCGTCTAAGGTGAACGAGGCCTTCGACTTTGCTTGCGTTAGGATGAGGCCTTCCTCCTATTCCTAATGGGTGTGGGGGCACGTGCAGACCGTCGTCCGAGCCTCTTCCCCCATCTCATCTAAGGTGAACAAGGCCTTCGACTTTGCTCGCATTAGGACGAGGTCCTCCTATTCCTAACGGGCTGTGGAGGCACATTCGGACCGTCGTCCAAGCCTCTCCCTCCGTCTCGTCTAAGGTGAACGAGGCCCTCGACTTTGCTCGCGTTAGGATGAGGTCCTCCTCCTATTCCTAATGGGCTATGGGGGCACATTCGGACTGTCGTCCGTCTCCTTCCGTCTCGTCTAAGGTGAACGAGGCCTTTGATTTTGGGAAGGTCTTATTTCCCGCGATCGATGTTGTCCTAGGGGAGATCTTGTCTCCTGCAGCCGAGGTTTAGGGGTCTTTGACCTGCTTGCGTCAGAATGAGGTTCTCCTCCTATTCCTAACGGGCTACTCTCGCTTATTTCTTTCCTGCCATCACGTAATGCCAAAAACCAATAATGCAGAGCAAAAGAGTTTTTAAAGAAAGTCTACTGATAATACATCCTTAGATTTTCTGAGTTCCACGGTCGAGGAAGCACTATCCCTCCGATTTTCTTCAAGCGATAAGTTTCGGATCGGATGACCTCCGTCACCTCATACGGACCTTCCCAGTTTGGGACGAGCTTCCCTTGACTCTAAGGCTGAGTGACAGTGGCTCACTGGAGCACTAAGTCTCCCACTCTGAACGTCTTGTTTTTAACCCTGGAGTTGTAGTATCGAGCCACCTTCTGTTTATAAGCTGCCATCTGGACGCGGGCTTCCTCCCTCTTTTCTTCCAGAAGGTCGAGGTTGACTTTGAGATCCTGGGGGTTGTGCCACTCGTTGAAGCCCACGACTCATGCAGATGGGAGCTTAAGCTCGACCGGGATAACTACCTCAGTACCGAAGGCCAAGGCGAAGGGTGTTTCTCTGGTCGGCATCCTCTGAGTAGTTTGGTATGCTCAGAAGACATGGTAGAGTTCGTCCACCCAGGCCCCTTTTGCCCTATCGAGTCTTGCTTTGATTCCTTGCAGCAAGGTTCGGTTGGTTATTTCAACTTTCCCATTGGCCTACGGATGAGCCACCGATGTGAAGCGGTGGAAGATGTTTAGTCCTTCACAGAACTCGGCGAACTTTGCTCCGGCGAACTATCGTCCATTATCGATTATGAGGATTCGGGGTAGGCCGAACCGACAGACTAGTGACTTTCAGACGAAGTTCTGCACCTTGGCCTCGATAATCTTCGCGAGTGGTTTGGCCTCGACCCACTTGGTGAAGTAGTCGATCGCGATCAGGAGAAACTTTCGTTGCCCATATGCCGTTGGAAAGGGGTCGAGTATATCCATTCCCTACTATGCAAACGGCCAGGGTGAGCTGAGTGGAGTGAGTTCGGATGCCGGCTGCCTCTGCACGCTGGCGTTCTTCTGACAGCGATCGCACCTCTTTATATATTCCATGAAATTGAGAAATAGAGTCGGCCAGTAGTACCCCTGTCGGAGTAGTTTTTGCGATAGGGACCTGGCTCCTACGTGACTTCCGCAGAGTCCTTTGTGCACATCTCATAGCGCGAGGTCGGCCTCTGAAGGTCGGAGACATCTCAGCAATGGGAGGGAGTATGACCTCTTATACAACCTGCCTTCGTATAAGACGTAGCGGGTGGCTTGATTCCTGAGCTTTCGAGCTTCCTTTCAAGCGCGGGGAAGGACCCCCTCTTGAAGGTAGGCGATCAATGGGTCGATCTAGCTGGGCTCGAATTTCGTCTGCAAGATGGCCTGAGATTTCTCTGTGGTCGGGCACTTCAAAGTTTTCAAAAATACTTCTTTGGGCAGTTTGGTCGGCGTTGAAGCGGCCAACTTGGAGAGAAGGTCGGCTCTTGCATTTTCCGCCCTCGGAATGTGCTGAATGCCGAAACTGCCGAAGGCTGGGATCAAGTCCTTCACTTTTTCGAGGTACCTCACTATGCTTTCCTCCTGTGCCTCGTAGCCGCTGCCAACTTGACCAACCATCAGTTGGAAATCGTTGTAGACTTGAAATCGATTTATTTTTAATTCCCTTGCTATCTTTAATTCAGCGATCAGCACTTCGTACTCGGCCCCATTGTTGGTCGCGGGGAACTCGAGACGCAGCGCGTATTCGATGACGACTCCTTCGGGGCTGACCAAGACCGGTCCCATGCCAGCTCCAGCGGAGTTGGATGAACCATCCACGTGCAGAGCCCAGGAACCTTCAGGAAGATCGACGCTCTCTTCAGAGAGGATCGGCCGTGACAGTTTGGCTTCATCGAAGTTCGGCCTCGCTCTGGTGCCGGTTTCGCTCGATTCAAGTTCGGCTTCAACCGGAATGGTGCATTCCAGCACAAAATCCATCAATATCTGGGCTTTGATCAACGGCCTGGGGTGGTAGTTGATGTCGAACTCTATGAGCTCGATTGCCCATTTTACGATTCTACCGAAAGCGTCTGCTCGATGGAGAACTGCTTTTATTTGTTGGTCCGTGAGGATCATTATGGTGTGCTCCTGAAAGTAAGGTCGGAGCCTCCTGGCAGCAATTAGAAGATGGTAAGTTAGTTTTTCTAACCTAGAGTACCTAGTTTCCGCGTCCCTCAGGACTCGGCTCACGTAGTAGACCGATCGCTGCGTCTTTGCTTCCTCCCTGATCAGGACTACCGTTAGGGCCACCGGAGAGACAGCTAGGTATAGGAACAATTCTTCCCCAGATTTGGACTTTGCCAGCAATGGGGGCGTGCCGAGGTAGTTTTTGAGCTTCTCGAATGTCTGTTGGCACTCCGCCGTCCAGTAGAAGTCCTTCGGTCGCTTGAGAACCTCGAAGAAGGGCATGCATCATTCGGCCGACCTTGAGACGAAGCGATTTAGGGATGCCACCTTTTCGGCCAGGCGTTGAACTTTCTTGATCATCTTTGGAATGGCCATTTTTCGAATGGCTCGGATTTTCTGAGAGTTTGCCTCGATCCCGCATCTCGACATCATGAATCCGAGAAATTTTTTGGAGGTTACACCAAAGGCGCATTTGGTTGGGTTCAGTTTCATCTTGTGCTTCCTGAGTGCAGCGAAGGTCTCTTCAAGATCGACCAGGTGGTCTATTGAAGCTCTACTTTTGATGAGTATGTCATCTACGTACACCTCCATGTTGTGGCCGATCTGCTCCTTGAAGACCTTATTAACCAAACGCTGGTATGTTGCCCCTGCATTCTTGAGTTCAAAAGGCATGACCCTGTAGCAATAAAGACCTCAGTTAGTAATGAAGGCGGTCTTCTCTTCGTCCTCGGATGCCATGCGTATCTGGTTGTAACCAGAAAAGGCATCCATGAAGGTGAGGAGTTCGTGGCCCGAGGTTGTGTCCATCAGCTGATCGATCCTGGGTAGGGGGTAGCTGTCCTTCGGACAAGCCTTGTTCAGCTTCTTGAAGTCGACGCACATCCTCCACTTGTTATTCATTTTTTTGACAAGAACCACATTCGAGACCTAGGTCGGATAGCTAACCTCTCGGATGAGTCCGACTTTGAGGAGCTTGTCTACTTCTTCGGTGATCGCTTTCTGCCTCTCCGGGGCGTGGTGGCGCAGCTTTTTTCTTATCGGTCGGTGTCTCGGATCGACGGCCAGCCGATGTTCCATGACTTCAACGTCGATCCCCGGCATTTCCATCGAGGTCCAGGCGAAGACATCCGCATTTCTTCTGAGGAAAGCGACGAGCTACTCCCGAACCTCGGCCGCCAAGTTGGAGCCGATCTGCACCACGTGCTCTGGGCTTCCGTCATTCAAGGGCACAGAGATGAGGTCCTCCGTAGGCTCGCCCCGCTCCTCAGTGAGGTCATCGCGGACGTCTAATCCGTCAACGAGATAAGGGTCGGACTGATCTTCCTTATGCAGGACGATCGAATAGCAATACTTCGCTAGAGCTTGATTTTCTCTGACTTCTCCGACCCCATGACTCGTCGAAAACTTCATCTTCAAATAATAGGTTGACACTACCGTCCGGAGTGCATTTAAACCAGATCGGCCAAGGATCGCGTTATAGGTGGACGGGGTCCTTACGACTAAGAAGTCGATTCGAGCTTTGGCTAGCTTCGGGTGCTGTCCTACCGCTATGGTCAATGTTATTATGCCTTCGACTAGTACGGCGTTGCCAGCAAATCCTACCGGTGGAGAATTCATCGGCCCCAAGTGGTCATCGGATAGGGACATTTTTGAGAAGGCATCGTAAAACAACACATCGATCGAGCTTCCATTATCTACCAGGATGCGACGTACATCGTAATCAGCAATATTTAGAGAAATTACAACCGCGTCATTGTGCGGAAATTAGATTTCATGACCGTCCTCTTCGGTGAAGGCCACGGGCTCCACGATCCTCTGCCTCTTCACCGATCCTCCAGATTCGCTGGTCTCCCCTTGCTGGGGTCCTCCTAAGATAGTATTGATAACGCCAATGGGCGGCCGATCTTCTTGCTGATTTTTTTCACTTGACGGTAACGCTCTTGGCCGGTCTTTCTTCTCCTTAGGCCGTCTTCGTAGAAATCGGCTAAGTCTGCCCCGCCTGACGAGCTCTTCGATCTCGTCCTGGAGTTGGATGCACTCCTCGGTGTCATGGCCGTGATCGCGATGGTAAAGGTAGAACTTGTTGGGATTGCGCTTGCTAGGATGGAAACGCATTCTCTCCGATCTTGAAAGTTGCTCCCGGATCTCCATCAGTACTTGAGTCCTCGGGACGTTAAGGGGGGCGTAGTTGTGAAATCGTCGTCGTCGGAAAGAACTTCGGCGCTGGGGGGAACCTCGGCGTGCCCTTCCGTCAGGGCTTCCCCACCTCTGAGCTTGAGGGGGAGTCCGGGCTCGCCCACGACTAGGGAGAGTCTGGGAATGCATCCGAGCTTCAGTCCGCTTCTTTTCTTTGGCGGGCCTGCCTGGCCCGTCGATTCGCCGCTCGCCACTGGCTTCGTCATCCTTAGCCTCGAAGGCCTCCTCTAGTCGGGCGTAACTTTCGGCCCGAGCCAGCATGTCGGCAAAGTCCCTGGGATACTTTTTTTCAGGGAGAATAGTAAGTCGTTCTTCTGAAGGCCGCCCTTGAGAGCGGCCATGGTGACCGACTGGTTCAGGTCCCGGATCTCTAGTGCAGCAGCATTAAACTGGGTGACGTAATTTCGGATGGATTCTCCCTCCTTCTGCTTGATGGTCATTAAGAAATCCGAACCTCGACGCGGACGTCGAATACTGACAAAGTGGGCCGCGAACTGTTGACTCATCTGGTCAAACGATAAGATGGTACTCGGCTTGAGCACCGAGTATCAGTTTCGGTCGGCCCCTTTAAGGGTAGAGGGGAAAGCCCGGCACAGGATAGCGTCTAGCGTGCCATGGAGCAGCATCGTTATCCGAAAGGCTTTCAGGTGGTCGATCGGATCGGTGGTCCCATCGTAGCTCTCGAACTGCGAGAGCCTAAAGTTCGACGGAATCGGTTCCTGCATAATTTTCTGCGAAAAAAGAGGATCAGTGCAGATGTCATTATCATGTGAGGAGGGAGTGTGATGGAGTTCTTCGATTCGTCGGCTCATTTCTAAGAGCTTTTGATCTAGGAGATCTTCGCGGTCTCTAATCTCCAAGGTCTTCTTGCCGAATGGATGCGAAGCTTCACCCTGGGTTGAGCTGCGGTCCGAGCAGGGGCTCTCCCTCCGTTGCCTTCCTCTTCTAGGGATGGGAGGTCGGGTAGCCCATGTCGGTTGCCCCTGGACTGGACCACACGGCTCTGGGGAATCCCGTGCCCGGTTGAGCCGGTACTGGGACCTGCTGGTGCAGGGCCTGCACTGCCTCCGTGAGACCACGAATTTGCTGGACGAGTAGGTTAAACTGCTCCGCGTCCACCGTGGCTACAGAGCGAGCCTGGGTCACCGGGGCTGGAGCGGGAGCGGACGGATCCGAACGGGATCGGACCATGGAGGCTGTCGATCGTCAGGTCGAGGCTCTCCTAGGGGGCATCTTTTTTGGAAAGAAATTCGAAAGAGGAAGAAGAGAGATCTTTAGAGTGGGAAGAGAGAAATCGTCGTCGAGCACTCCTTTAAGAACAAGAGAATCTCGGCTTCCTTTAAGAGAGAAATCATCGTCGGTGCCCTTCCTCTAGCGTTAATCTGTTGACGCAAAAATTGGTTATCGTTGGAGTCCACTGGAGTGGAGGCCGATGAGGTCGCCGCCGAGGACCTGCAAAATAAAGTTCCATCCGAAGTCGGTGGGGGGTGGCTCCGGCAGGATCCTCCGACGATCAAGTCAGCTTTAGCCAACAGAAATGGAGTGCTCGAAATGAGTTCCAGAGGTTGGAGAAGAAGAGAAGAGCTTAGAGATTAGAGAGATTAGCATTAGCATATCTGGAGGGTCTTTTTTATAGCGAAGCTTGATGGTGACAGCTGCAGCCGCGTGCTGGCGGACCACTCGAGGTTCGGCGGAGTCAGTCTCATGGGAAGGTGCTGTGTGCGGCGGGTTAATGGTGATAGCCATCGCCGTCTGATAGCGGGTCACTATCGCTTGTGGCGAACTGATGGTGATGACTGTAGAGCTTGTGGTGGACTGATGGTGATGGCTGCAGAGCTAGCCAAATGAAGGGTTGAAGGCCTTCATCGTGTGCCCATTTCGAAGGAGTTCGAGCTTCTGAAGTGGAATCTTGGAAGGAGTTCGGCTCCCATAGGCGTCTGGCTGAAGGTACGTGGCTAAGGCTCAGTCGCTGGGGAGTTCAGTAGGAGCTCGGTCGGAAGGGGGTGCCATGGAGGAGTCCGACTCCTGAAGAAGTCCGAAGGAGCTCGGCTGAGGCCCGGTTGAAGGACTTCGGCTGAGGCTCGACCGTTGGGAGTCCGAAGGAGTTCGGTCGCTGGAAGTTCGGCCGAGAGACGTTCGCTGAGGAGTTCAGCCGCTGAAGAAGTCCGAAGGAGCTCGGCTGAGGCCCGACCGTTGGGAGTTTGAAGGAGCTCGATCATTGGAAGTTCGGCCGAGGGACGATCGATGAGGAGTTCGGCCGCTGAAAAGTCCGAAGGAGTTCGGCTGAGGCCCGGTTGAAGGACTTCGGCTGAGATCCGGTCGTTGGGAGTCCGAAGGAGCTCGATCGCTGAAAGTTTGGCTAAAGTCCGTCTGCTGAAGTTCTTCTGCGGTTACTGATTGCATCGGGCTGAGCATCGAACTAGACTTCGGCAGAAGCAGGGTTTATCCCCAACAGAGTCCAAGAGGATTAAACTAAAATAGTTGAGCAAAAAATATGGTTCTTGTTGGTGCAGAAATCCGTCGCCGCCGGAGGTCGCCGCAATCGAAGCCGCTGGGCGTCGCCGGGGACCTGCAAAACGAAGTCCCGCCCGGAACCGGTGGGGTGGTGGCTCCGGCAGGACCCTCCGACGGTCAAGTTAGTTTCCGACCAACAGTAATGGAGTGCCCGGAATGAGTTCCGGAGCTTAGAGATGTGGGGGAGAGCTTAGAGAGTCGAGAGTTCAGAGAGCTTAGCCTTAGTATGTCGGGAGGGGTCCTTTTATAGCGGAGCTCAGTTGATGGTGACGGCTGTGCCGTCTGGCAGAGAGTCGTCGGGCAGCATGGAGCTTGATGGTGACAACTGCAGCCGCGTGCTGGCGGACCGCTCGAGGTTCGGCGGAGTCAGTCCCATGGGCTGGTGCCGTGTGCGGCGGATTGAGGGTGACAGCCATCGCCGCCTGGCAGTGGGTCGCTATCGCCCGCGGCGGACTGACCGATGGTGCGGCGGACTGACTGATGTGATGGTTGCAGAGCTTGCCGAATGAAGGGTTGAAGGCCTTCGTCGTGTGCCCATTTCGGAGGAGTTCGGGCTCCTGAAGAGGAAGATGGGAGGGAGTTCGGCTCCCATAGGCGTCTGGCAAGAGGTATGCAGCTAAGGCTCGTCCGCAGAAGAGTTCGGCTGCTGAGAGAAGCTCGGCCGTCTGGGGTTCGGCCGGCTGTTGGGCTTGGGCTGAGGCTTGGACACTTGAGAGTTCGGTAGGAGCTCGGTCGGCCGAAGTTTGATGAGGGCGACCGCTGAGGAGTTCGGCCCAGTGACGACTGCTGAGGAGTTCGGACCGCTGAGAGGACTTCATTGAAGCTCGGCCGCTTGGAGTCGGCCCGAAGGAGTTCGGCCGCTGAGAGGTTCGAAGGAACTCGGCAGGCCAGTTGAAGGACTTCGGTCGCTAGTTGGTTCGGCCAGGGCTCGCTGAGGAGTTCGGTCGCCTAGGGTCGGTCCGAAGAAGTTCGGCCGCATGGGCTCGCCTGGAGTCGGTCCGAAGGAGTTCGGCCGTGGGAAGTCCGAAGGAGTTCGGCTGAAGGGAAAACCCGGGAGGAGCTCGGATGGCCGAACGGGCGTCTGGGAGGAGTCCGTCTCCTGAAGAAGTCCAGCGCTTGGAGTCCAAGGAGCTCGGCCGTCAGGAAGTTCGGCTGGCGGTGGGAGTTCGCCCTCTAAGCAGTTCGGCCGAGACCTTGGTGCAGGGGAGTTCGGCCTCTAAGCAGTTCGGCCGTCTTAGGGGCTCGGCCTGGCGCCTGGCGCTGAAGCTCTTCAGCAGCTACTGGTTACATTGGGCTGAGCGTCGGGCCAGCTTCTACTGGTTACATTGGGCTGAGCGTCGGGCCGGGCTTCGGCAGGAGCGGGATTTATCCCCAACAATAGCCCCCCCACTCCCGAGTTCAAAAATTGAAGGAAGGGAGTACCAAAACAGGCGACTGCCGAAGTCTTCTTCCAGGCTCCGCATCTGAAGCTCGGGGAGGTCTCATCTCCAGCCAAGATTGACGCTGAAGTTGAGGCTGAGGCTTGGGGGAGACCTCGTCTTCTGTAGTGAAGCTTGCCGTAGACTCTGTGGCTAGGCCTTGAACCTTGCTCACGTTAGGACGAGGTTCTCCTCTTGTTCCTAACGGGCTGTGGGGGCACATGAGGACCGTCGTCCTCGCTTCTCCCCCCATCCCGTCCTTTGCGAACGGGGCCTTTGACTTTGCTCACGCTAGGACGAGGTTCTCCTCCTGTTTCCTAGCCGGCTGTGGGGGCACATGAGGACCGTCGTCCTCGCTTCTCCCCCCATCCCGTCCTTTGTGGACGGGGCCTTCGACTTTGCTCACGCTAGGACGAGGTTCTCCTCCTGTTCCTAGCCGGCTGTGGGGCACATGAGGACGTCGTCTCGCTTCTCCCCATCCCGTCTTTGTGACGGGGCCTTCGACTTTGCTCGCGCTAGGACGAGATTCTCCTCCTGTTCCTAGCCGGCTGTGGGGGCACATGAGGACCGTCGTCCTCGCCTCTCCCCCCATCCCGTCCTTCGTGGACGGGGCCTTCGACTTTGCTCATGCTAGGACGAGGTTCTCCTCCTGTTCCTAACGCGACTGACTGCTTCTTCCCTATCATCGCATAGTTTTCGCATCCAGAAATGATTTTATTGAGAGGGGAGAGTTTTACCGAGGAGAAGCTGATCGCAGCACATTTTCGTTCGAGGGTTGTCGGGGTGTTGTTCCTCGGAGTTCCCTCGGGCAGTAAGTCCCGTCCAGACGACCTCCTCTATCTCATGCCGGCCTTCTTAATTTGGAATATGCTTCTCTTGACTTTGTCGCTGGGGGATGACAATCACCGATGTAGCTAGCTCCTAGCTCCATGCACAGGTTTCCGGCGAACTAGATTCTCCT